>JASAMX010018862.1:0-55247 GCA_030248175.1 Microlaimidae sp. YZB2_3 | reverse complement strand
GGGTAGAATTAATATTATAAACTTTATGCAAATTTTTGAAGGAGGAAAAGAATATACCGGTAAAAACTTCCCCCTGATTATAACGCTAAAATAGAAAATTACAAACAAAATTAAAATCGTTAGTAAACATGTGTTAATGGAATTTATTACACAAAAATTGGTATTTGAGCTAATAAAGGTACAACTATTCAAATTATTTTTAAAAATTCTAAGTTTATATGATTTTAAAATTAAAAAGCATGGGGGAAAATCTATCCCGGTATATTCTTTCCCCCGGGGAAAGAATTTACCGAGGGGGGAGAGAATATCCCGGGACAGTTTTTCCGGGGGAAAAACTTTCCCGGGATAGTTTTTCCGGGGGGAAAAAATTTTAGGGGGGAAAGAATATCCCTTGACACCGGCACCCAGCACGATATTTACAATAATTTTACGGTGATGTGCAGTTTGTTTTTAATTATTATCGCGCAGAATGCCGGATATACTTACATGTTAAATGAAATGATGAGCGGTTTAACTATACGATGTGTTTATAAAAAAGCGCATTTTTGTGATTTTCTGGATTTTCGCTCTGTGTTTAAATTGCAACAAATTTAAAACGAGGCCTTAAAATATTTTCTGTTTAGTGCCCAAAATTATTAAATTTCGTGCATTTATATTTTCTTCCAAAGTAGTTTGAAATGCGTTTAACTAACTGCGCAGTTTAAGATTCCGTTAATAACGGCCACTTTAAAATTCAGGTGAAAGAACCTGCCGTTGTTTTGCTGTATTCAAATACTATAAACAAGTACTACCGTATTTTAAAAATAAATTTTTGTTTGTTTGACCTTTTTTGACGTTTTTTACGCAAAAAAATTTAAGAAATAAGCACAGGTTACTTAAACTTGTTTTTTTAAGGTTTTGACATAATTATTTAAAGTCTTGCTAATAGCTATCAAAGTTTTCAAACGGGAAAAAATTAAGTTATATGTATCAAGAACTAAATCTAAGGATAAATTTTTAACCTCTAAAAATTTTTATTATTCGTTTCAGCAATAGTTATAGCTATTTTTTCTAGGTGGCGTAAGTTAATGGCACGCCCCTTAACTTCGGCCACTATAGAAAAAAAACTTTAAACCTCCACTGATAACAAAAATTTTTAAATTTTGCACTAGAATAACAAAAATAGCTACTGTTTGACTTTTAGTTTACATCTTGGGTTGATTGGAAAAGCCAGAAAAAACTAAAAAAAAGGTGGCCGAAATTAATTCAGCTACACTAAATGTAATTTAAGCACTGCAAATAGTTTATAAACATGTTTCACCAGCAGCACGTAAATAACATATAGAAATAAATACAAATTATTTAAATGTAATGTTATATATTAATGTTATGTTAATGTAATTTACTGCAGTAAAATTGAATTTTTACGCTACACTTTGGGCCGCAAGTCAGAAAACCCGGGTTTTTTAATACTAATACTATCAACATTGCGTTATATAAAGTTGTTGCTATTTTCAGTATATTTTAATCATCTTTTGTTGTTCGTATTAGGTAACAGGTCATCTTCATGTATTGTCTGATAAATAATAATAGGGCGACAACTATTCAGTAATAGTTGTCGAATAATACGGAATAATAATACAAACAAAACCGTACCAACAACGTAGACGGGTTTTATCTACCTTAGTAACCAATTATTCAATAAAATGTCTGGATGAGCCATTCTTTTTTTAAATCTACTTATATATTGATAGTATTATGATGATATAAAACCAAAATAATTCCAATATATTTGCTATTTTAAATACAAATAATCTTTGCCAGTTAAAGCAAAAATTGTATAATACCATATTTTTGGTTAAAATATTTTTGACAAGACTTCAAGAAATAATTTAAAGATCATAAATTAAAAGATAAGATAAGTTTAATTTTTTTTGTATAATTTTCATACAAAAATTAAGAATATTTTTGAAAGTAAAAACACTAGAATCACACGTTTTTAGTTGGCAACTCTTAATGTGTTAGCCGTAGTTTTGATTCCACTATTTTAAAAATTTTGTTGCATTAAAATTTTTTGAGAAAAAATCAAGTTGTTTGTTTTTACTTTTAATGATTTTTGTGTTGTGAAAACTTACTCTCCTCTTTAAAACCTTCTAACTGTACGGTTCTGAAATATCTCAATTAAGTCAGAAGAAAATGGCTGCAGCCTTTTAAAAATGGCTTCAGCCTTTTAAAAATGGCTTCAGCCTTTTAAAAATGGCTTCAGCCTTTTAAAAATGATTTCAGCCTTTTAAAAATGGCTATAAAAAATTTTTAAGGCATTTTGTGAAACTGATGTTTTTATCCTGATACGCATTGCTTTATTTTAAATAAAACATAAAAAGCACAAGTGTATCTTTGTTTTATTTCGATATACATGATTACGTTTTAACAAAGTATTTATAAATGCATATAGGGGGCAAATAATGGAGATAAAAAAATCTTTCGGTTTCATTTGATTTTTAATAAAACATGGGAAACAGAAAAACGACCGCGAAAATTCTTAAAGTTTATTGAATTTGGGTAGTTATTTTTATCCAAAATAGGACAAAATGCCGTTTAAAAAAACTATTTGTTGTTTTTGTAAATAATTTGTGGTTATTTCAAATATTGTTCGTTATGTCCGAAACAAATGAATTTAGGACAATTCGCTCCCACCAATTCGCTTCCGGACAATTCGCTCCCGGGACAATTCTCTCCCGGGACAATTCGCTCCCGGAAGTTTTATAAACGCAAATCTTATCAAACCAACTTCATTAGGGACAATTCGGTCCCTGGAGAATACGCTACTTGCCCCATTCGCTACCGGCATTTTTATTACATTCGATTCTTTAAAGTAATTCATTCAGACGAAATTAATGATTTTTTTAGCAATTGTTTGTAAAAATGATAAGTAATTTATACAATGATTTGTTTGCAAGCGGGAAAAAATAAAGTTATATGTACCAAGAACAATACCTAAGGATAAATTTGCAACCTTTAAAAATTTTTATTGTTCGTTTTGGCAATAGTTATGAACAATCACGACGGTTAATTCACTGTACACAAAGGTACATTACACAAAGCTAATTATTATTATTATTATTATTATTATTATTATTATTATTATTATTATTATTATATTTATAATTGTAAAAGTGATATCAAAACTTGGCTGTAGTGCTTCACATTTATATTTTGTGGGGAATAGACATAAATAAAAATCTTTTCAAGTTTTACACCAGTCCACATATTTCTATTAATAATTAATTAAAAAAATATACATGCCGGTTATATTTCCTTTTATTTGAATTATTATTTATCAATAAGTTCGACAACTAATTTAGCTTTTATTTTTGCTTTTGAAATAAATGGGAAATCAGGCAAATTGATTGCCCTATTGAGCAACTTTCTTCTATTTATACAGTTTAATTAACAAAAATTTAGCAATTATTCTAAAAGCATGAAAGGGTTCGTTGAAATAATAAATACAAATAAAACAAATCCCCGTGTATTATTGATTTTTGGCCAGTGTCCAAGGTAACTTAGTCGTTGCAATTTTAACGTTGAAAGAGGAGAAGAAGAGTATGACAAGATAAGTGTTGTAGTTGCTACAAACAAGCAAATTTATATCTAGGGAGTACAAAGAATAATTTAAAAAGCCATTTATTGTTTTTCTGGCGTCATTTCAAGTGGTGTTCTTCCTTAATCAGTTAAACTACGATTAATTTTCATTTATAAAAGTTTCAAAATTAAATATACATATTTTAGTTTGTTAGCTTTATAAAAAAGGCAATTTTACAAAAACTAAACTACTATTTACAAATTTTATCTCAATTCACTACATATTTAACAAAAAACTAAAATTAGTGCCCACTGAATATGTTATTAAATGCTAAATTTAGTTTTTTAAACTTAATATTAATATTGTATATATTGATATTGAGTCATGATAAACACTTACACCCAACGTCGTTATTGAGACAAATAAAACTGTTTTTGATTATTAACGCGTCTGGAACGCAGAATATAAAGCGCGTCTTGCGTCGCTTTATATAAGGGGGCAGGAGACCAAGAATATTCATTGAGCGGACGTAATATTCATTGAGCATTGAACAACGCTTGCGTCTTTTTTCTGCGTTTGAGACGTGTTTTTTCAACAAAATAAACAAAAAATGTATATTTCCTAACTTTTTAGATGATATTTGTGCACAAAATGAAACCGTTTATTAAAAAATTCTTTAATTCAAGCACAAAATCAAACTGTAACACAGCGAAACAAGACTTTAAACTTAAAATACTATCATTAAAGTGTATTTTTCTGGATTATTTAATGAATTTAGGGTCGTTGGAGCCGAGAATGGGAAACTTGCAACTGAAAGTATGAAACCGCTAAAACGTATCTTTAAACCTAATACAAAACCTAAAACGAACTCTAAATAATTTTTTACTTTAGGTTACAAGTTTCAATTTTCGTGGCTCTATTGATTTGCAAATAATTTTGGACCTATCAATATAATAGAGTTCAAAATTTCATAAACTTAATAATATTTTAATAGGTTTTCAACGGTACAGGGTCTTTATAGCCGTCAGCAGGGAACTTACCCCATTGGAAAATTTTGGGAACTTGAAGCCGCGAAAATGGGAACTTGGAGCTGAAAGTAAAAAAATGGTTTGAGGTTAGAATTTGGTTTTTGTTTAGCCTTAGGGATAATTTTTACAGATTTTACACTTTCGGCTCCAAGTTCCCCATTTCAGGTTCCAAGTGTCTTATTTTTGGTTCCAAGTTCCAACTTTACGTGCCCTCGACACCCAAGACCCTAAATTTTTTCAACCTCAGTTTGTCAATATCGTATTTAATATTGATACCAAATACCAAAAAAAACAACAAAATTTATCAAAGTCTTTGTTACGAGACAGCTAATAACGTTTGAAAAATATTATAGAGCAAAAATGTGTTCAAGTGTGATAAACGTGGTATTTCTTATTGTTTTAATTTTGGGTACTGTGCTAATAATAGCTTCACTGTTTGTTCCGGATTGGCGTCATATAGACGATGAAAAAATAAAAGAGGTTGCTGTAAAATTAAAGGACAGTGGTTTAAATGTTGAAGTAAGTTTTGGCAATAATTTGGAGGTGTCGAAATGTTTTGTGTAGTGATATTCCTACCGTCTAATGACGTGCTCCAACCTCTCCGCCTATTTTAAACGAAAGGAACTCCGAAACTTAGCCACTTAAAAGAACGATTTGAAGTTTGAAATAAATTTTTAATTAATCTATTGTTATTTTTATAGTATTTTTATTGTTTTAATTAACGTTTTGGCAAAAATTTTGTTACAAAAAAACTGTGACATATTAATCTATGACGTCACTCTTTAAATTATTTATAAAATTAGTAGAAAAATAGTACGGAGCTCTGGAGGGTTGCTCCGAAGCTCCTACCAGTGAGCTCCGCTCCGGAGCTGATGGATTCACGAATCCGAGAAACCACTGAAAAAAGTTTTGTAATGCGCCCGAATAAACTTGTATAAAAATTTAAAATGTTTTCTGGGTATTGAAGTAAAAAGATATACATGCATTCATAAAAAAATTTTATTGATCAATTTTATGGCTTAAATAAAGACATTCGTTTTCAGTTTTTTTTCATTCTGTTTAAAATGTTTTTCATTTAAAATGTTTTCTGGGTATTGAAGTAAAAAGATATACACGCATTCATAAAAAAATTTTATTGATCAATTTTATGCCTTAAATAAAGACATTCGTTTTCAGTTTTTTTTTTCATTCTGTTTAAAATGTTTTTCATTTAAAATGTTTTCTGGGTATTGAAGTAAAAAGATATACACGCATTCATAAAAAAATTTTATTGATCAATTTTATGCCTTAAATAAAGACATTCGTTTTCAGTTTTTTTTTTCATTCTGTTTAAAATGTTTTTCATTTAAAATGTTTTCTGGGTATTGAAGTAAAAAGATATACACGCATTCATAAAAAAATTTTATTGATCAATTTTATGCCTTAAATAAAGACATTCGTTTTCAGTTTTCTTTCATTCTGTTTTCCATTATTAACCCCCATCCGTTTCTGACAACAAAAAGGCGTGTGTTGTTATCGTATAGGTTTTGTTGCAACTGGCTAATCCACTTCTTGTATTCCACTGTATGAGCCTCACGAATCAAGACTACAGAAGGCAATTTTATTACTAAAAATCAATAATATGCCTTTTTACAGCAAAATTTGTCGTTATATTATAGTACCATAGATAGTAAAATAAATAAAAGATGTTGTTGATCTGAAAACGGGTAATTCTTTGTAATAAAACATCCGAATTGTTTACTATTTTACACACTGTTCCTATGTCTTCCCAAATTAAAGATTGCAATTTTACTCATGGCATAATTTACTACAGGAATTTTTGTTCAAAACATTAAAAACCATATAAACAAAGCTGGCTTGCCGACCTCGATTTAATATTCACGCAATAATCATTGCATTTTATAGGCTAGTTCTGAATAAGCGTCTTTTATTGTACAAAAAGAAAAAAAATAAAATTTGAAAAAAATCTTAGTTTTCATGGTTTCTTAAGTTTAAACTTATACTTTATAAAAATTGTTACACGATGATACGTTTTACTACATTCAAGTGCTTTAATATATCAGTTTGTGCTAAATAAATTCTGGTTTTTTAATTAAACGTCACAATAGTTAGAAATCATCACTAAAATATTTTCTAGAAAAATGATTTCGAATTAGTAAAAATAAAGTTGAAATTTGTGCTTTAAAACTAATTTTAAACCTACCTAGATTTTTTAAATGTTTTGCTTGTAAAACTATTCAAAATTTAAAAAATAATTTTAAAAAGTCCATTCCAAACTTTTAAATTAAGCATTTTTTGTAATTGAAGCATTAAAAAACTGGAAACCAAGCGCGCCAGCAGCGCCGTACCTACGAAGCGGCAAAAAGCTAAAAATTCTCAAAAGCTGTTTTTGCTTTTGTAATATTAAAAATTATTTAAGAAACTTTAAAGAAAGAGGGTTGAGGTTTTAAATTAATAAATATTTGAAATATTCAAAACCGTAAAATGTACTAGTCGCTACCTGTTTCTCAATTTTCCCCCTACATATGTTTGGCGTTAGTAGTTATTGTACCCTTTTCCTACACTAAAAAACGCTTATTCAGAACTAAACCAAAATGCCACGAGGTAGCGACAAATCAAAAAAAAGTGTTTTAGCAAAACCCGTTGAAAACTTTATTTTAAAATAATATAGCGTGTTCCAAACGGTCTTAAAATTTTGATAATATTTTGAAACTGCAAATTTACCTAATTTCGGTCCACAAATAAGCAAATTATTATTTTGAAGAACTGCCAACCGGTCGATTTACAATTATTTTGAATGGCTTAAACATTACTGAAATTTACAAAATCTTCTTACAAATAAAAATTAACCGCTGTTTATTAAATTTTTATTTAAAATTATAGTAATTATTTTTAATCCTGTTTATTTTTTTAAAAAATACTTGCTATACATTGTTGTTTATTGCATTATTGTTATAATTGTTGCAAATGAAAATATAAAAAATAAAATTAACATTATTAAAAAAGCAAATTGCAAATAAACTTATCATTGTAAGAAAATGCAAAAACTAAAACGTTCAATTTTCAAATTAATATTTGTTTACGAATTTTATGGACAAAAACCCATGGCTTGTTGGATTTGTCGCTTCCAGATACATAACCTTCGGGTTTAGTCTATTATTTAGCAAATATTACTGTAGATTTTGCTTCACGACTTATTTTTTTTAATAAATTAAGAAATTTGGACTTGGAGTTGGGTTTGAATAATCATTATGGTTTTATTTGAATACTACAGTATATTGTCAAAAAAACTTTATTATCAAACATTTAGGCCGATTCGTCTGTAAAATTTGGTCTCATTACTTGTGGTGGAGGAATCAGTTTGGAAGAGTGCAAAAAACATTTTGAAGTATAAATTTATATTATAACTTGATACTAGCCTTGAAAAATGCTCAAAGTATAAAGCAGAAAAAGGTAGCAATTTCACCCCCGACGTATGTTAGTAGTTTGAGATATTTATATATGAACTAAATAAGAAATTAGCATTTGTTTTGTGCAGTTATGCTTAGTGAAAAAAATTTTACACATACGATAATAATTTCTTTATACTTCGAACTATGATTATTTAACAAAATTGTAATTCTTATATTGTATGATGCAGTGCCAATTGAAAAAAATCATAGTCGCAGCAATCTTTAAAAATCACAATTTTTTAAATTAAAAAAGTCCTTAATCCCTAGTTGTCGGTTAAAAAAACACTGGGTTTACGTCTGACAGTGTATGTGGACCGACCGGCCCTTGATAACTGTATTAATTTTTCAGTTATTATGAACTGATTAGAGTTCACAATTGGTTTGTGATGTTCTTTTTTCTAAAATAATCATATTGACTTTAATTTTATTTTTAAAAGCTTTTTCTTTAGGATCAACCGACTTATGTTCAAGCCGCAACTGCCTCCATTTGCCTTGCCCTGGTGGCCTGCGGACTGGCGTTTGTGTGGTCATGCGTGGTGTGTTTTATGTGCTGTTGTAAAAGCTGCCTTACTCCACCCTTACCAATCCTTACTGGAATAGCAACAATCTTAATGATTATAGGTATTTTTGACAATAATTTTATGTTTATATATTTTCACTGCTTTAAAAATCTAAAATTTTATCTGAATTTTGTTTAAAAAAGATCATGCATATTTAATTTATAGGCAAATAAAAAACTACTGACCACGCTATTTGCAGTATTGAATCGACTATTTAACAACAAAACATTAAATTTTTTACTAAAGCGGACTAACAACAAAGATTAAAAACTCTATTTTAATAATTATTTATCAAATTACTTAATTGGAACCTAAATGCAAATTTTTTAAGGGCTAAAGTTAGTTAATTTTTGTATATTTGGTGAAAAGGTGAAATTAACTGCGTTCTTATTTTTGTTTTTAAAAAAACACGTCATTACCGCACAATTTTAATTGGTCCCCTCATGTCTGCATTCTAATTTTCAGCGTCAGCCAGATATAATTCAACCTAAGTTCAAGTATCAGTATGCTTAGAAAAGAATATAAATCTTTACAAAAACAATAATTTCATTCAATGCTAGCTGAAAGTTCGTTTGTTTTTTTTTTCGCATATCCAAGGCGCTTTAAATTTCACACAAGTTAGCGGTAAAATTCAATTTTAAGAAAAAAAGGTCACATTTATCCTCTTCCATTTAACGGAAAATAAGGTTTAAACCTTTTCCCGTCGTTAAATTTGACCCCTGGTCGAATTTGTATCATTGTGATGTAATTCTAAGAAATAAATTTATAATACAATGACGCGTTTCTTATTGAAAAATCATTATAATGTTTTTATAAACAATTAGTTTACTTCAAATTCTATTTTTTCAACTCATATGTTTAGGAATTACAATTTTTGGAGTGAAAAGTGAACAGAAAATTGACATTACAGAAGCAACTGAATTTACAAATTGGGACAGACTAAATCAGGTTTTTTGTGTTTTTAAATTTCTTAATTTAATGCATTTTGACTTATACTACGCTATAAATAAGAAGGCAGGTTTCGTACAATATGTTCATGTTCATAATTAGATTACCAAAAATACCATTATGAGGTTTTTAAAAGCTAATATATAAAATAATCTAGATATACATGCATACAAATTAGCTTTAATAAACATAAACGATAGGAAATGTGACAATGAACCACCGCGGCGACGCCAGCGATTCATTGTATTTCGTCCTTACAATGACACAATGACTTTGAATTGTCATAAAATATTTGTCACTGTGACTCTTTTTTATACTTTAACACAAAATACATTATGAGTCACAGTCACGCTGATTTTATACTTATTGTGACTCTTTGTGTCTTAGTAACGACGTTCCGTCTTATACAGCGTATGCTTATTAGAAAATTTTGCTGACAGTGTAAAGTGTTCATAATAGGAGTTTTTGTTATTGTTTTAATTTATTAATTGCTGTCTTTGTTATTGTTTATTATCGTAATAATTAACAGGATTTTTTGTTAAAATTTGATTATAATAACGAGTTTTCTTAAGTCGGCCCTTCGTCAAGAGAACCTAGAGCTTGAAGCAAATTTAGGACTGAATGATAAGTAACAGACAACTGAAAACGCTTACCGCACGCATTTACACAGGTGTCGCTTGTCGTTGCGGTGTCTTTTTTTTTTTGTTTTTTTTTGGACAAAAAAGTATGAACACGTTGTCCAAAGGGAAAAGTCCAAATGGAAAAGTCCAAAGGACAAAAATGTATGAACACGTTGTCCAAAGGGATACTGTCCTGGCCGCATGAGTTTTACCGTGTTGGACATTATTAAACCGACACGAAAAACTCGCGCGGCCCGAACAGTATTACACTTGTGAGTATATATGAAAGGAAATTAAATCAATAAATGGCTATTATATTGGCTTCCTCTCCATTTTAATTCGCCAAATTAAAATGACTATTATGCCATTATAATGGAGGGTGCCATTTAAATGGAGAGGCTCATTAGAATGACCAATTTTTCCGTACTTTTTTTATATAGGAGTTGCACATTTTTCGGTATATTATATATTTTTGGTATAATGGTCACTGGTATAAAAAGTAGTTAAACGTCGTACGTAAAAGCGTTCAACCTAAACCGTTCATAATATAAAATTTTTAATTAGAATTAAATAAGTAAAAATTATACTAAAATTTTTAATATTTTTTGTGTGCCATTGAGCCACCAGGACTGTGCTGACCTTCGGGCAGCACCTAACGGGCCTACGGGTTCCACTACCACCTAAACCTGGTTGCTGGATCTTTTCTTTTATAGAAATGTGTCCAGCGTGGCATGGCTAGAGTGTTTGTTGTTGTACGTCGGCCACACATGGCAGTTTTCCATCTAGCAAACCAGTAGACAAATACAGCTCTATTGTGTGTGGAGCTTGTAGCACTGGCCTTGCAGGAACACCTATACTGACCATGTACGACGTTAAATAGTAAGATCAATATTAGGCGCGACTTAAAAAATCCTTTAGACAAAGACCTCGGAATGGGTAAACACTGCATGTAGTGAACACTCTAGCGGTAAAAGTTGGCAACATCGTTATTAATGTTGGACGAAGAGTCTTAACCATAGGGGTAAAACATTTTCGCCTCTCCTGGCTTGTCTTAGCGCCTGCCCTTTGCATAATCTGCATAGGGAAGATAAGTTTCAGGTTATTCAACAACAACAATTTTTGTTACATAAATAAAATTATATCATACTTAAACCAATTATTTATTTTTAGGAATCGGATTTTGGAATGAGCATGTGGTTGGGTGTTGCCGCCATTTTGGTTTTAGCTTTAGATACCCTTATTGGAATAATTTTAGTTCAGACATCTAAAATTTCACCAGCTTAGAACCTTTAAGTTTACTTCACTTATTTCTTCACTAAAAGACTACAACCTAACGCAACGTTACACAAGAAAACTAAAAAAGGAATTGGAGTTGTTTTCCCCATTTTTAATGCAAAAATTCTGGTTTTTTTTTAAAAAAACATTTTTGAAAAAACGATCTCATTTCGAAAACCTATTAAAGATGTGTGTAGCACACATTGTTTTCACATTTCATTTATTTACCATGTTGCAATATTAAAAAACTCGCCTAAAAACTGCCCCGGAATTAAAAAAAGCTGCACCGGAATTTAAAAAATGTTTTTCTAAATTTTATAGAGAAAACACAACCTGAAATTTTTGTTAACGTTTTAATAATTGCTTAATTTTAAGCTATTTTGTTCTATGGTTTCTGTACATGGATGTACAAAAACGTAATATTTTTTGTTGAAATATTGTGTGTGCAGATGTGTGATATAATATACATTATCCTGCAACAAAATGTGCAGGATATACTTTACAAAATTTTTTGTATTTAAATTACTCTATATAAACCATAAAATCGTAAACAATTATAACATTTTACATGTCAATCACATATGCACTGATGATGCACTGATATATAAGATTTTTTTCAAGCAGATATCACCAAAACACCATGTATGAAATACAAAATAACATTTACATACAAAATAAAATACACAAAAAAAACAAAAAAGTATAAGGTTATCTGAAACCAAAAATTATGCAAACACAGAGCAAATATCATAAAAAAATTTGTGAGTTAAGTTTTTTAGCAAAAGATGATAAAATAAAAAAATGTTTTGGTTAGTTGTACCAATGTGTACGCGGTCTTGCAACCGCAAGTAAGAAACTTGGAACACTGAGTCTTGAAAAAAAAAACACACTAAAACTCGGATTCTTGAAAATGGTAATTTAGAATTCTAAACAAAACATAGATCTTTGACTAGTACGGGGTCTTTAAAACCGTAAACGCCGGTGTTCACACCGGACTGGCAGCTGATAGGTGACGCACAGCGCACACCTTTTACACCGCAGCAGCAATGACGGTGTAATGATGTAAATGCGCGCGTTCACTATCCACTATCCACTGCCACTCGGGTGTGAACCGCTGTAAGTAGGGAGCTTGGAGTTATTGAAAATATTTGGGAACTTAAAGCCACAAACAATGAGAACTTGGAGCTCGTAATAAAAAAAAAGATTTGGGCTTAGATTTAGGCTTAGCTTAGGCTTAGGTAAAGGTTTTAGCGATTTTTACTTTTGGCTTCAAGTTCCCGAATTGCGGCTCTAAGTTTCCCATTTACGGCTTCAAGTTCCCCACTTTCCTTCACGTTCCAGCTCCAAATCTCCGGAGTGTTGAAAATTGTAATTTAGAGGTGTAAGCAAAACAAATGGTTTGGGGTTAGACTTGTGCTTAAAAGTGCGGTGCTGAGTCAAACTTTTTGTGTTCGATTTTGATAATTTTTTTGTGAAAACGTTACCCCTGCAGTAGCCCACAAACATTTTTCGCTAAAACATCTTTATGGGCTCAGGAGATATGAACCCCCAAAAATTGCGTTTTTTTGAAATTCTATAACTGAAAAATTTCTCAGTGAGTATAATATTTTTAGTTATAAATATTTTACTAATAAAAGCGGCCACTTTCTAGTTACCTTGATTGTTAAGATTGGTGCAGTATTTGTCTAGATATTGAGTATTTCAAATCATCGGTTTTTTTTGCGAAAAACGGTTTAGGGTCGATGGAGCCTAGGGAACTTGAAGCCAAAAATAAACATCATTGAAACCTATTCCTAAGCCTAAGCAAAGCCTAAAAAAAGATAAAAAATTTTTCCAGCGGCTCCAAGTTCCCTACTTACGGCTCTAAAGACCCCGTACCCGAAAAACACCAAAGACGGCAGTGATTTAATTAAGTTTGCCCAACATTTTTGCCTACACTTCGTATTTTTAGCGAAAAAATTGCGGGTTTTTTGTACGGGAAACGTAATATCTCGAGAAATAAGGCTCCAATCTTGACAATCAAGGTTTCAATTTAAAGTATAAAATAGCCGCTTTTTTTCAGTAAAACTTTTATAACTTAAATTTTTATACTTATTGAGAAATCTTTCAAGTACATAATTTCATCTTCCTCTTCCCAAAACAAATGTCAAAACTGCCAATTTTTTCCCCCTAAAATTTAAGGGTACCGCGGACCCTCTCTCACAAAAAAACAAACAAACTGTGGATCTCAATATAAAGAACAAATAAAATTTTTGGAGATACTTCCCCTTAACACTTTGGGATTCTTTCCGCTGTAAATCTGCAGAAGAGAATCTGCGCCAGTGCTTCTCAGTGTTAAATATCGTGGCCGTTCTCGTCAATACGCGGCGTTTAACACTGAGCAGCATTAGAGTGGATTGGCTTCTGCGGATTTGCAGCGCTTTGTGGACAAAAAAATCCCAAATGTATAAATTTTCAGCCGTTTCCGGCGGACGCATTTTAATTTGAAGTTTTCTCAAAATCTTGAAGTCTGTCCACTTATGATTAACCCTGGCTCCCTCTGCAAAAACCATATCAGGAAGGATGTACGCCTATGGATATGACGAAACTAAGCTTATAAACTAAGTTTCGTAACTTATAAATTAGTTCCAAATGGGAGAAACAACCAAGGAGTTGTAATTTTTACAGTCTTTCCTCCCACACAAAAAATACAAATCACCGCAGCTTTTTTTACAGAAATGAGCTCAATTCATTTATTACTGGTCAAAATTAAATTAAAGTTAAAATTCAAATGTTTTGCTATCTATTCTGCAAAACATTATTACAATATTTGTATATAATTTAAACTGAAAATTGCTGTGTTAATTTAATTAAGATACCCTGTTTTTTAATAGCGGATCACAAAAATTATTGCTACTTCCAATAATAATATTGTTATCTTCAAATATAATACTCTAAAGCTTGAGATATTTTAAAGAAGTTCCAGACCTCTACCTTTAATAAAATAATTTAAAATTTTTTCACCTTTTAAATACATTGTAGCTCTACGTTATGTAAGCCGCATTTTTAAGGGTTTCAGAAACTTTTGATATAAGTTTTAGTTTACAATTTTTTAAAATTAATATCAAGGATTTTTTAAAGTCTAGATTTGCAAATAAAATAGGACGGAGCTACGAAATTCCGATTTTTAGTTCTTTGAAGCTTCGGAAAACGTCAACAAACAATTATTATTCACAGCAATAAATTCAGAAAACACGTCATTAGATAATAATTACTGCGATACATTTGGTGTTACATTATCATATTTAAAAAAACAAATTATAATTTTTAACAGATTTTAAGAGTTTCTTAAAGCAATAAGTATTTTAGTTACAATGACAACGCTATTTTAAAACATTGAATTTCATTAAAAATTGGACTTACCTCAAAACTCGGTGCTTTTAAAATTTTTCAATATTTTATTTCCTGAATAATTTTTTATAATTTTAAATTTCAAATTAATAAGTTATATATATTCTTTTCATCATATTTATAAAAAATTACGAAATCTTTCGGAAAGCAATCATACAAAAATGGCGCGTTTTTTGTGAAGTAAAATAAAAAATAAATTCTGCGCTTCAGTGCAGATTTTTTTGCTAATGTTACCCGAAGAAGCGTTTCTATGTTAATTTGACGTCAAATTTTCTTCGTTACAGCGCAAAATTCTTCTGTAAAAATTTAATTCTGCTCTAATAAAATAGCTGTTTTTATTAAAATTTTGATACTGAAATCAGGGAAGAGCGCGGAGCGCTCTTTCCCTTATATTAAATGGGTTAAGTCACTGCGCGGTTAACCGTTGTTGATGGCGTCATCGAAAATCACAAAACCTTTAATAGTTTTTTAGCCAAATAAAAATCTAAACATTTTACATAACTGAAATATTACCCATATTTTTCTGATATTAAAAACCTAAAAACTTTTGCTAAACATACCTGAATTTCATACTAATAAGCTTAATTTGCTTAACTTTTTTTTGTTTTTTTTTTTTTTGGGGTCCCCCAAAAATTTTTTCCTGTGGTAAATATTTGGAGCTGATTTTTTGCACGTAGATGCTAAATTGCCGCCTCACCTGAATTTTATTCTCGTATATGCTCTATTGCCCGTAGTTAAACCTCTGTTCATGTGAAAAACGACCAGTTTTTTTCTAAGTTACGCATTAGGTACTGGGGTACTTGTGTGACACTTTTTTTCCTTACTGAATTACATATTAAGTAACTTCATTCAGTAATACACATTCTTTTGTGGTTATTTTTTGGTTTAAATTATAATTCCTTACCTTTTTATAAAAATTACTAATTTTCAACGGGAAGAGCGAAAAAATATCCTTACCACTAATTCGCAGCCATATGGCAACAATAAAAATATTTAAAAAAATAAAATGAAATAAATCTTGGGTGACGTGTGAGCGCTGCGGGATACAACGTTTCAATAGACGGAAATTTATCAAAATCGAAACAGAAAAAAACTCTTTTTTATATGAATACTATGATGCTACAATCACTCCAAAAATTTAATGCGAGAAAAGACTGGTCTGGGTAACCTCGTAAAATTGTATGGAACCTGGAAAAACCATTTACAATGGTGTGGTTTTGTTGTTTAAAAATAAACCATCAATCCAGAAAAATCAAGCACAAAACAAAAGTCCAAATAAAGCTAATTTCCAAAAAAGTGGTTAACTAAAGAGGTAAAAAATTAAAGTAAAAAAGTAAAAAATTAAAGTGGTTAAAAAAAGTGGTAAACTAACTGGTCAGGTCTAACTAAAAAAATTTAAACAGAAGAAAAACACATTATTTTATATGGTTCTTTCAGGTTCCATACAATTTTACGGAGTTACCCAGACTTAACTTTTATATAGTATACTGCTTAAAATTACATTGAAGTTTTGGATATGAAAATAATTGTATTCATATCATGAGGAGACCATGACGTTTCTTTTAAAATGAGTAAATTTTTTAATGTTTTATATCTTTAATAAATGACATTGAATTCAATGCATTAAAAGGCGGAAATTCTAGCAAAAGACGAAACAAAGTTTCGAAAAAAAGTCTTATATTAAATGGAATAGTATAAAGCTACATAAGTCTAAAAACTAAATGCCAGAAAAGACTGAAACAAGTCTCTTTAAAACCTGTAAATTAATAACAGATTTTGTGAAATTTTCAGAAAAACAAAACCGAATAAAAACAATACGTGTAAAAGCTTTAGTTTGCAGTTTTTAACCATTAATAAAACTTAATTCACATAAATTTCTCTCAAAGTGGATTAACTTTTTACATGAGTTAACCAGCTGTAAATACCACAGTATTAGTTAAGTCACACGTCGTCAAAACGATACAAAAAAAGTATAACGCAAGCGTCACAGTAACCATGAAAAATTTCTGTCAAAATAAGTTATCGCATTGCGCATTAAATTTTGTAATTTATCATTATTTTCGTATAAAGCAAAACATACCGCCATATTAACAGCTTTTTAAAATCAAATATTAAGTTTTAAGTCCGAAAAACATTGAAAAATTCAGATTTAATATAAGGCGACTTTTTCTTTAATGTTTCTATTTATTACATAAAACAAATTAGCTGTCAATGTATTTGTTAAATTAAAAGTCGCCTTATATTAAATCTGAATTTTTCAATGTTTTTCGGACTTAGAACTTGATATTTGATTTTAAAAAGCCGTTAAAATGGCGGTATGTTTTGCTTTATAGGAAAATAATGATAAATTAAAAAATTTAATGCGCAATGCGATAACTTATTTTAACAGAAATTTCTCATGGTTACTGTAGCGCTTGCGTTATACTTTTTTTTATCGTTTTGACGACGTGTGACTTAACTAATACTGTGGTATTTACAGCTGGTTAACTCATGTAAAAGTTAATCCACTTTGAGAGAAATTTATGTGAATTAAGTTTTATTAATGGTTAAAAAACGCAAACTAAAGCTTTTACACGTATTGTTTTTATTCGGTTTTGTTTTTCTGAAAATTTCACAAAATCTGTTATTAATTTACAGGTTTTAAAGAGACTTGTTTCAGTCTTTTCTGGCATTTAGTTTTTGGATTTATGTAGCTTTATACTCTTCCATTTAGTATAAGGCTTTTTTTTCAAAACTTTGTTTCGTCTTTTGCTTTTTTTGTTTTGTTTTGTGTTTTGTTGAGTAATAAGGAATTTGTTTTTTATTTTTTTTTTCCGGTTGGGTTTTTGTTTTTTTTTTTGTATTTGGTTTTTTTTATAAACGGTGGTTTTTTATTTTTTCTAATATTCTATTTTATTATATATATTATATCTTTTTTTTTTTCTATCTAGTTTTTTTTTGTCTTGGAGAAAACAACAAGAGTGTTGTGTAAAGGGAGGGGAGTATATTTTTTTTTGTTGTCTACACAGCTCTCTTTTTTTAGAGTGTTTTTTTTTTTGTGAGTCTTTTTTTTTTTTCGGGTGTGTTTTTTTCAAAGGTCTTTTTGTGTGTCGGGTGTAGCCCCTTTTTGGAAAAATATGCCTATTTGTTTATTACTGGTTGATTTTGAACAAAATTTTTAATTTAAGCTTTTGGTTTTGTCTTAGATTGACTAGAATACCTACATTTTAAAATTAATCAAAATGTTTAGTAATTCAGTAGTTCCAAGACACACCTTAATTTATGATCATGCGAAATTTTAAATGCATTATTTACCACCAAAACAAGAAATTTTAAGTGCACAAAAACTAGAAATTTCAAATTTTACCACAAATACAGAAAAGGTGAATTTTAATTTTTAAGATTTCTTACAAACATTTAATTGTAAAGCAAAATTTTGGTTAAAACGTATACAAACAAATTAGTGACATAAAAACAAATTAAATGAAAAAAAAAATTATTATAGGCAAATAAAATCTAGCTGACCGCCATATTTGCAGTATTGAATCGACTATTTAACAACAAAAACATTCAAAATTTTTCACTAAAGCGGATTAATAACAAAGATTGTAACCAGTATTTTAATAATTATTTATCAAACCACTTAATTTGGAATTTAAATGCAAATTTTTTAAGGGCTAAAGTTGGTTGATTTATGTATATTTTGTGAAAAGGTGGAATTAAAAAAAATTCTGCGTTCTTATTTGTTTAAAAAAAACACGTCATTACCGCACAATTTTAATTGGTCCTCTCATGTCTGCATTCTAATTTTCAGCGTCAGCCAGATATAATTCAACCATAACGTTTTTATGTTTTATATTATAGTTTCTGAATGTATTGTTTTCTTTTGTGTATTTGGATGCGATAATAATAAAAATGTAGCAGATATAAAATAAAGGAATTTCCTAATATTAATATAAAACTTTCAGAAAAAATAAAATATAAAAGTATTTCCGAATTTATTGTTTGGTTTTTAAAGGAGTAATACCACAAATCAAATTCCTGTAACGCCCGGATCATACAACTCTGTTACTGAACCGATATAATTAAAATTTATAAATGTTGTTGAATTGGTCTGGAGAAACCAAAATATTTAATTTGAGATAGATTAAGATTAAAAGAGTAGTTTTGTATTAAAAGAGTAGTCCATTCAGGGCATTATAGAAATTTGGTTTGCGACAGTCCTCATTTAATTAAAATAAACTAAACGGGCCAAAAAACTAAACATAGTTTTGACGTCTACATTAAGATTAAGGTTTTGTATTAAAAGAGTAGTCCATTCAGGGCGTTATAAAAATTTGATTTGTGACAGTGTTCCTTTAATTACAGTAAACTAAACGGGTTAAAAAACTAAAAATAGTTTAAATAAATAAAAAAATCCTAAAATTCTTAAATCAATGCAAAATGAATCAAATAAGCTTAGAAAATTGTAGTACAAATGTCTTTGTATAAAACCAAATATTGCGGAAAAATGACTTGCGCGGATTTTTCGCCAAGACTGAAATGAAGCTCGCAGCGTTTTTTTCCGGGACTGAAACGAAGCAACGTAGCAGGAACTAGTTTATGAACGCATTTTCCGCCAGGACTAAAACGAAGCGGGACTCAAACGAAGCGGGACTAAAACGAGGCGGGACTAAAACGAAGCAGGACTAAAACGAAGCGGGACTAAAACGAAGCGGGACTGAAACGAAGCTCGCAGTGATTTTTTTCCGGGACTAAAACGAAGCGGGACTAAAACGAAGCGGACCCCTTACTAGACAACTATTTATACTTTTTTTTAAACCCAGATTTTTAATGTTTCGTTAACTTATAATCCTATATAACATCATTTGTCTACTAAGGCGCGACGCCAATCTTGATGTTTAACGGTTGTATTGGTGGTTGCTTTAAAGTATCTCACTGTCCGTTTCTCTGAACGGAAAGCACCACGTCTCTGAACTTCAGAGCAACAAATACCAATTAAAAATAATTCAAAGGTTGTCGCAGACTACCTTGCCTCATGGCGAAAGTCTGACTATGACAACTCGCAGACTCCTAGCACCGTTAAACGTAGAAAAGATTGGCTATATTTTTTTCTTATTAGAAACAGAATTTGCAGTATTTTTAGACAACTTAGAAACTTATGCATTGATGACGCGTTAATTATTCTCGGTTTGAAAATAATTGTAGTAGTTTCATATTTTTAAACCCTTACTATATGCTCCCTCTGACGGCGAAATACACAATAAAATTTAAACGAAAAAAGTTAACGGAATCCTTCCGCTTCTTCGAAGGGAAAATGTCCTAAAGGAAGGTCGCCCGGAAAAAATACCTTCTGCAAAATATCTTCGGAAAGAATATCTTCTGAAAGACTTTTAAATTCCCAACTAAAGAAAACTTTTTTTTCCTAAGCTTAAGCAAAACCTTAAAATCAGGCTAAAACGACATACAAAAGTTTAAAAAACCTTTAAAAGTTTTTAATAATACTGAATAATTTACTGCTGAAAGAAGATATTTTTTCCGGAAAATATTTTGCAGAAGGTATTTTTTCCAGGCACCAAAGGAAGATAAAAACGGCGTCATTGTAATGCCTGTGTTTGCGTTTTGGTAATTTCAATATGGTGATTATGATCCTAGTCAATGGTCCTAACCAACACAAACACAGAATATTGCTTTTTAATTTTGCTTTAACCTTTTTGATTATTTCGAAGGAAGCGCGTTTTAAACGCGGAATGATACAACACCAGCCGGGCTAGTCCACTAATTGCATGTAAGTTAGGCGTTTGTTAGAAATAACTTTTACGGCAAAAATTTCCTTTTTTTTCCTTCCATGAAATTTTATTGTTTTTTGGGGTTTGAATTGAAAAACATTATATTTTAACGTTATGATTGATATTTGTTTTAAAAAAAAGCTAATAATAGTTAATTGCACATTAAAACCGTTCTTTTAAATTAAAACATTTTATCGTATTAATGTTTTCAATTCAAACCCAAAAAACAATAAAATTTCATGGAAGGAAAAAAGGAAAGCGTAAAAGTTATTTCTAACAAGACGCCTAACTTACATGCAATTAGTGGACTAGCCCGGCTGGTGTTGTATCATTCCGCGTTTAAAACGCGCTCCTTCGAAATAAAAAAAGGTTAAGCAAAAAAAAAGCAATATCGTGTTTGTGTGGTAGGACCATTGACTAGGATCATAATCACCATATGAAATTACCAAAACGCAAACACAGGCATTACAAGACGCCGTTTTTATCTTCCTTTGGTGCCTGGAAAAATACCTTCTGCAAAATATTTTCCGGAAAAATTCTTCTTCAGAGTAATATTCAGTATTATTAAAAACTTTTAAAGGTTTTTTAAACTTTTGTATGTCGTTTTAGCCTGATTTTAAGGTTTTGCTTAAGCTTAGGAAAAAAAGTTTCTATTGGAATTTAAAAGTCTTTCAGAAGATATTCTTTCCGAAGATATTTTGCAGAAGGTATTTTTCCGCGACCTCCTTTAGGACATTTTCCCTTCGAAGAAGCGGAAGGTTCGTTAACTTTTTCGTTTAAATTTTATTGTGTATTTCGCCGTCAGAGGGAGCATATAGTAAGGGTTTAAAAATATGAAACTACTACAATTATTTCAAACCGAAAATAATTAACGCGTCATCAATCATAAGTTTCTAAGTGTCTAAAAATACGCAAATTTGTTTTAATAAAAAAAATATACCAATCCTACGTTAACGTGCTAGAGTCTGCGAGTGCATAGCAGACTTTCGCCATGAGGCAAGGTAGTTGCGACACCTTGAAAATGTATTTTGCTCTGAAGTTCAGAGACGTGGTGCTTTTGTTTCAGAGAACGGACAGTGAGAACTTTAAAGCAACCACCAATACAACCGTAAACATCAAGATTGGCGCCGCCTTAGTAGACAAATAGTATATAGACTATAGCAACGAAACATTAAAAATCTGGGTTTAAAAAAATGTATAAATAGTTGTCTAGTAAAGATTTACAATAGTTTTTGCAAAACAAAATTCTCGCGGCAGTTATTTCCCGGCATTATTTCTACTGGAGGATTGTTTTTGCGAAAAAAAAATTCCCGCGAAGGTGTTTTTTCCTGTAATAATATCTCCGGCTTCAGCAATAATAGCGACACACAACGGGCGTTTGTTAAACTAAAGAAATAATTATTCACTTTACTTATTTTACAAAAAAAATGTGTTTTTTTTGTTCTAACGGAATAATTTCCGGGATTATTTTGAGCGTAATTTAAAAAAAAATTAAGCGCAAGATTGAGAATAGAATCTGCAAAACTCAACTCAAAGAGAAATTTTGTGAAAATTTAATTTTAGTTAAGTTTAAGCTTTAATCTTTACTGTGAATTTAACTTAAACATTAATACAGATTAAAACTAATTGTGTTTCAGTGTACACTTCGCTGAAATCGTCGTTACTATGGCAAAATCAGCCACTGTCATTATAAAATACACGTAACTGTGACTCATTCTGTAGTTAATAAGGTCCTGTTTTAAATTTAAAATAAGTCACAGTCACGTGTATTTTATAATGACAGTGGCTCATTTTGCTGTACTAACGACGAAATATATTTTGAATACTTTTCATCCCTGAACTTTTATTTCACTTTCAGCATAGGGTAGTGCATTGAATTTCGGCACGCACTTTTTTGTTTTTCCGATGTAACTTTTCACTGTATGGCTCGATTTTCATGTTTAATAGCTGATTTTGAAACTATCGATACTGTGTTGTGTCATAAAAGTTTCACTGCACGAAAGTTGTTTTTTTACTTAATTAAATCAGTTTAAAAAAAATGCAAATTGCCGAAATTAAATGTGTGCATTTAATTTCGGCACTTTACAAACAATCGATTGTTTCTTAGTCAAAAAATCATGTGTGCCGAAATTACACGATTTTATTTTATAACGATTGCTCACCACAGACGCAACGTAGAACCACGGGGACTAAAAATTCGGAAAATAGACTAAATTTTACCAGGACAGTTTAATTTTTAAACCAATTTATTGCGTAATCATGAAATGCCCATGTTCTAAAAACGAGTAACAATTTTATTTTTTTATAAATCACACAATTTCACATGAAAATATCATAACATAACAAATAAAAAGCTCACGACGACTACATAGCTCTCATTTGAGTAATCAAACGTCGTATTACCAAAGATTCACGTCGTCCAGGATTACCAAAGATATAGTCCAAAATCAAAAATGCCCAATTTGGAAAAGTGCCGAAATTAAATGCACTACCCTACAGATACTCACATTGTTGAATTTAGTTGGATTTAGTTGATTTTAATTGGGTTTAGCTGAATTTAGTTGATATACCTATTTTATTCTTCCCTTTAGCATAACACATTGTAATTTTTTATCGCGTATTAACACTTTCTGATAATGATCACATCTAAGACGCGGAATGCAGGCGCCACTTCTTATTTCATACCAAAAACCCAGACGCAAGCATTAGCGATGCGATTGACGCTTGATTTGCGGAAGTTTCGTGTTTTACATTGCATTGCATCTTTAAATATCTCGTCTTTGGAAAACTCGTCTTTGGGTTTATGTACATTGCATTGCATCTTTAAATATCTCGTCTTTAGAAAACTCGTCTTTTGGGTGCGATTTTGTAAACTTATTTTTCAAAAGACGAATTTTTCACTTAAAAAAAAGACAGTTGTAATAAAGTTTGCTGAATTTTAGGTTTCACTTAGGCTAAAAAAAATAAGGTTTTTAGTTAATTAAAAAAACACCATTAAATAGAAAATATACTACGATAACAAGAATACATGAAAATTAATTAATAAAGAAAAGAAGAATGAGAAATGAAGAACAAATTATACGGGCTATGTGTGGATCCAACCTAAATGCATACGTATGCATATGTTTATATGCATACGTATGCATATGTTATGCATACGTATGCATAAATTTATATGCATACGGATGCATTTTTTTTTTAGTTATATGCATACGTATGCATTTTTCCGCAAAGTATATGCATACGTATGCTTTTTTTTGAAACTTTTATGCATACGTATGCATTTTTTTTCCAACTTTTATGCATACGTATGCATAAAAGTTACAAAAAAATGCATACGTATGCATATACTTTCCGAAAAAATGCTTACGTTATCCGGAATTAAATTATCCGGAATTCCAAATTTTGCCCGGAACATCCGGAACCGGAACTGCCCATCACTAAAATTTTCATTCGATGTTATTTAATTGGCATGGCAATAGTTGGCGCGCAGCTGATCGGCCATTCCGTACAGGGCTTGCGCCAGGGTTTTCGAAAGGAGGGGGCCAGACTCTAGAAAACTGAAAACGGAATATATTTTGCGCCGTGAAGCGGCGAGAGGCGGACACGAAGCGTTCGCCGGGGGGGGTCTGGTGGGGTGTCCCGCCAGCCGCCGGAGGCGAAATTTTTTGATTTGGCATTAAAAATGATCAAAATTAGGGCTTAAAAATACCTATTTACATTAAATTCAAGGCAGCCAGGCCGGCAGAATCCATATTTGGCATACCCCAAGAAAGAAGGTAGGGAGAAGCAGGGTTCATAATGAACTTACCTTCGCTTTTACCTCCCCCCACCTCCCTGGACCTACCTCATCTGCCTTAATTTTTACCCCGGACAACCCAAAAGGCACAAGGCCTGGTTCCGTATGATGTTCAGTTCAGTAAAAGTGCGTTCAGTAGGGTATCAGGCAAAGTCCTAACTGATGAAAGTCCCAACGTAGGAAAGTCTCAACTAATCAATGAATCTTCCAACAGTTCAAATATTTCTTAGGCTTAGGTTCAGGTTCAGGCTTAGGCTTAGGTTCAAGCTTAGGCTTAGGCTTAGGTTTAGGTTCAGGCTTAGGCTTAGGCGGTGTTTGTTGCAAACGTGGAATCTGCAACTGTGGAATCTCCCCACAAACTGTGGAGAGATTCCACAGTTGGGAGAATCACCCTTTTTGTTGGGTGATTGCTCGGAACCTTCAGTAGTTTTTGCACAGTTTTCCAACAAAAAATTAAGGTGATTTGACAGTTGCAAACGCACTTTTCACTGAATATCTCTTATGTGACTTTGGTCGATATTTATTTGCGTTGTGGACGGACATTTTCCTTAAAAAAGGATAATAATTCTGTTAATTTTTTTCGCTTATAGCTTTTTACTCTGTATATTCGCCGAGAGGGAACAAAAATACTAAGCGTTACAACAAAAAAAATCTACAATCATGTTTAATTCACAATTCTAAGCGTCAGCGGTGTATAAAGGCTGGTTCATAACAACACCTCTTTTGGACAAAGTCCAAAAGACAATTTTAGAAAAGCCAAAACGTCCTTTGGACTTTTTCCTTTAGACGAAGTATTAATTAATGCTACTTGAAATTTGTCCTTTGGACACAAAGCCCAAAGGAAAAAGTCCAAAGGACAAAAAAAGTATGAATACGTTGTCTTTTGGACTTTATCCTTTAGACAAAGAACAAAAGACGTTTTGACGCTGTTTTTGTCCTTTGTACTTCGTCCAAAGGACGTTTTGTCATAAATATGAACCAGCCTTAATTTGTCAAAACATGCTACAAATGTGTTTTATCAACAAAAAAAAACAAAAAAAACAGCCAATCTTTGCTACGCGTCTTCGTTTATCGGTGCAAGAATTTATGAATTGTCGCCTGTGACAGCTTTAACTTCCTTTGAACTTTGTATTATTGTATTTAGCTGCTTACTTATTAGGGCGCGCCCTAATAAGAGCTATTACACGCCCTAATAAGAGCCACACTTGCATAAACAAGGCCCTATATAGCACATCCGGTTGCCCTAATAAGAGCGCGCTATTATTAGGGCGCGCCCTACTTATAGCAGTCAATGTGTCTGAGCAATATATGAAATCACATATTTTTTTCCTTTATTATTATGTTATATATTTTTGGTTTTAGTACGTTTAGCGTTTGTTGCGCAGTTTTTCAGTCAAAGAATAAAGAGTATTCAACAATTGCGAACAACACAGTTCCAGAACCAATCCTTGAATCTGACTTACGTGAAATTCAAACATTAGAGTACAGAGTGAGTTTGGGAGGGGGCAGAATGTAAACGAAATCAATAATCATTTTATTTTGGCACACAAACAATAGAAGTAAACAATGCTCAGCAGATAATAAGCAAAACAATCACAGACGCACATATGATAATCAACACATAATTTACTAAACAATGATCCGAAGTCTTATGGTAAATAAAATAATAACTGTAATTTGGGATGAGAAAGTTTTTAACTAGAGATCATACAACAAAATATAAAACACAAATTCAGGTGCAGTTTAGGTTTGCGAAACGTTTCACGTTTATATTTTTTAGTTTGGGTCGAAATTTTTCAAATGTTATTTATGAGTTTTGGGTTTTTTAATGTCCAGTTATTTTTATTATAAAATGCAAAAAAATAACACGTTAAAATATAAAGAATATTTCAATGGCGGGTCGGGTACTATACGTTATTTGCGGCTGTATGGAAAGAGCCAAAAAGGGGTTTGTTGTTATGTTGATTGGATTTTTTCCCAACGCTCAATTACTGAAACTGATTCTACAGCGTCTTAATTCTGTGGTGATCTTTAAGACTGTGCAACTTTCGGTGAAAGCAAAAGTTTTCACCATTGTGAAACTAGTACAGATATTAACATACAGGCGAGAAGTTACTGAAGATCTGATTTCTTTTAACATAGGCTAACATAGAGTTTTTTTATTATAATAATCCGTTTCCGTGATTATTTTTCCCCGCTTACCACGGTAAAACCTTTGTCTAACGGTGTGGTATCTTCGCTAATCATCGTGGTGCGTAAACTTTACCGCGGTAAACTCCACGTATCACCTATGTCGTACCTCGAGGGTACGTAATACCCTGTATTCGTAAAAAAACTTGCATATTACTACCATACAAGCTTTAACCATTTCAATTTGCTCGCTCACTGTGTACTAATCATAAAATATTACAGACTACCTAAGTGCAACCAAGGTAATACGTAGAGTTTACCACGGTGAAGTTTACATACCACAATGGTTAGACGAAAATACCACCGTCGTGAAACAAAGGTTTCACTGCGCTGGTACGCCGGTCTCACAGTGGTAACCGAGAAAAAGGACATCACAGGAACGGGTTCGTTAAACACCATTTTTATTTGGATAACAAATTACTTTTTTTATAATCTTGTACTTCTATGTTAAATATAAAAAGATTAATAAAACCAAGATCAAAAAGGATCGAACCTGTGATTTTTACAATGCTATTCGACTGGCTTTCTCTTCATAAATATAAATCTATATTCCACTCTATCTTAACCATCGATAAATCTCAGGTATTAATTATTACAGTAATATCACATAATAATTTTATAACTTGCATACGTTGTCGTTTAATTTGCATTAAAATTTTTTAGCGCGCAGCTGATTGGTTTTTCTGTATGATGATAAAGTTTAGTAAACAGTACGTTCAGTAGTTTTGGCGCGTCATTTTCACCAAAGAATTAAGGTGAGTAAACAGTTAAACGAACTTTCTAGACTCTAATTGGAAATTCCAGATTGGTCCATTGGGAAATAAATGTATTAGCGAAAAAGCCTTTTCCCAAAATTTCCACGATTACATGTAAGTAGAGTCAATAATCTTTTCAGTAAAGTTCCAAGAAAGAAAGTTAAACGGTGTGTAATTGACACAAACCGTAGTTTGATCTCAAATAATATAAATTTGAGATCTTGGCTTATTTGAGGTTTTTATGACATATTTAGCGTTTTAGAAATTACGACTTTCACAAGGTTTATTTAAGCGAAATTATATTGTTTAAAATAGAAAAAAGCTAAAAACGAAAAAAGAAACATCAAAATATAGTAATTTATACGGCAAAAGTCTGTAAAGTTGCGGATTTAATTCTCTTCAATAAATTTTTTTGTTTTTTTTTTCTCTAAAAGGTGGTATTTTGAAAAGCAAATTAAGCATACATTTAAAAAAACTAGAAATGGGGAATCACAAAATAAAGCTTTGAGTAAAAACTGTCATAAAAATCTGATTGAGTTTGACAATTAATTAATTTATTATTGTTCTGTCTTAACTATTTCTCCAAAAAGTTTAACGCCTATTGTTTTTATAAAGTACGAAAGTAACAAACGAAAATAAATTGCGCCAAAACAAATTAGTTTTCAGCTAAATATTTTTAAAATTTTGTTTTTAAAACTATTTAGCTTGTGAAAGACTGTTCAGTGAGCAATTTTTTGCCAGCATGTCATAGGTTTTAATAAATATTTAGTTTTTTAAATGGGAGAAAATTTTCCATAAAAAAAGGATGTAGATTTTCCTGGAAATGAATTTCCCGAGAGCGAATTGTTTTGGGAGCTACTTCTTCGTGGACAAACTGTAAAAAGCAAATTGTCCCCATTTTAATGTTGACCGCTGCGAAGTTTAAATACTTAATAACCTCAAAAATGCTATACTGTGTGAGGGATTGACAAAACACAATTGCGGGAAGGAGTAAAAAATAAAACCGTTTGTTTGATTATTGATAAAAAATTTTAGAAAAAACACACAATGCATCTGAAAGCTTTACTTTAAATTTTATTAAAATCATAAAATTTTTTAACCTATGTATAAAATAGAACAATTTGTCGTACCAGGTTTTATAGTCAATGGTTGGTTTTGTTTGATTGTTAAAAAACCAAAACTTTGTTATTTTGTTTAAAAAACAAGATACTAAAAAGAGTGATTTATCTTTTTGCTAAAAAAAATTACGACTCTTGAAGTTTAACCGTGGTATCTAATGGGAAATAACAGGAGGACTATGGTTAAGAAATTAAAAATGAAGATGTTTAGAATCTTAAATAAATCAAGACATTTATCTTAAATAGATCAAGACAGCAATTAACAAGTACTAATTAAATAATTGTCAAAAAAAGTTTAAATATGTCAAAATTTAAGTTTTAAATTTTGTTTATTACTGACAAATATATAATAAATAAGACTATATTTACATTTATCAACATTCTTTTGGGCTATTTTTGAATTAAACGTGTACTATAAAATATAATACCAAATTATAACAATAACATTTACAATTATTTCCAATAAATAAATGGTTAAAAATCGTACTTATTATTACTCGTTTATGTAATTGGTGATAAACAGATTTCTTTTAATTGGTTGTCGCCCGGGTATTCTATTTTTACCTATTGATCAAAATATAACCCTAATGTTTCAAGAATTGGCCATGGGTTTGTTTTATAACGGTGTAATAATTTTTAGAGATCTCATAAAGCTTCGCTGCTAATCAGTGATAGCTCAGTAGCAGCGGTGTTAATAAAAAATAATTAGCTGAAGCTTTTTATCTTTATTGCGGGTGGTATACTCGCCAGGTTTTTACTAAGGTTTTTTTTTTCTTTCTCGCCATTAAACGTTTCTTTAAACGTTATTATAACAAAATGAGTCAGAGTCACGTTGATTTGATGCGGGTTGTGACTGTTTAAGACATAGTAAAGACGATTCCGGCGAGCGGCACTTTCTATTTATAATCGCCAAACTGAAACTTACGACAATCGTTTTCATTGTTTAACGGTTTATTTTCCGGTATATTTACAAAGTTTATTTCTGACGCAACCTAATCGTGTATCTAAAAATCAAACGACAGCTATTTTTTACTATTCAAGTGCAAAATTTAAAAATTTCTGGTACACTAAAATATCAGTGGAGGGTTAAACTCTTTTTTATAGTGGCCGAAGTTAAGGTGCGTGCCATTAACTTCGGCCACCGAGAAATAAATGCCTATAACTATTACTAAAACGAACAATAAAGATTTTTAAAAGTTGCAAATTTATTCTTGGTACATGTAGCTTACTTTTCCCGTTTTCAAACTTTTATAGTTATTAGCAAGACTTTAAATAATTATGTCAAAACCTAAAAAGTTTTAATAACCTGTTTTTTGTTAGATTTTTTCGGCGTGAAAAAATATTTCAACATAAAATGGCTTTTGAAACAGCCATACAATTTTAGAGAAAGCCTGGTACAAATTTTAATCCACTCTATTGAGTTTTTTGATATTTTAAATCTAAAAGCAACAAAAAATAAAATCCGCCTTAATTTCAGCCACCCTTCAAGTTTAAAATAAAACAAAAACAAAAACCTAAAAACACAAAATACTATTACATAAATCAAAATTATGAACTGTAAAGATAAACAAGACATAAGAAAAGTTAAGGAGGGGTATAACTCCACTCGACCAATTCTTGCCTATCTCTGATATTTCATAACTTACTGTATCCTTCCGCCAAGAAAATAACCTGTCTTTTTTAACTGCATTTCATTAATCTTTGAGAAATTCCTACCGGTCTATTGATATTTCAAACTTATTCAATTGGCAGTTGGATTACTTCATCCCGCACAGAATTTCACTATTTAATTCTGATAATAGCATCCTTCCGCCAAGGGGAATAACCTGACATTCTTACTGTGTTTTAATTAACTTTACACCACTTTTTCAAGCATTGGTACTCTATATCCAGGTAAGTGATGGGTTGGGTGAAGAAACCCTATTGACATTGATATTTACTATATTCACGCTATGACTGCATCCATCCGCCAAGAAAATTACCTGATTTTTTATGTGTTTCAATATTATTCTTGAGAAATTCCTTCTGGTCTATTCGTAATTCTATCCAACCTAGTAAATTATAGGTTAGGTAACAAAACCCGTAGACATAATTGTGCAAATCGTATTAAACAGGTTTTTTCAACTGAATTTCAAGGTGGCCGAAATTAACGGATTTTTAAATTGCGCAGTTAGTTAAACGCATTGCAAAGTGGTTTGGAAGAAAACACAAAAACACGAAAATTAACAATTTTGAGCCTTAAATAGAAGTTATTTTAAGGTTATATAATGCTTCGTTTGAAATTTGATGCAGTTTAAACACAAAGCAAAAATGCACTTATTTGTATAAAAATGTTAATAATACCGAATAACACGAACATAAAACTTTGCAAAAACACTTTATTTAACATTCATTCAGTTACTTTTGTACTAGTTCTTTTGTGTTTTAAAATAAGCCAATTTTTTAACACCCTAAATTGGTGGCTGAAATTAAGGCCTGGCCGAAATTAAGTCAGATATTCCACAGATCATTTATTATTATTATGCATTTTTTTTCTTTACTTCTAAAATTTTTGGCTCAATCGACAGAAATTTTTAAAGCTTTTAAAGACTCTTTTCCTGTCTACAGAAAAATTTATCCTAATATTAGCCTAAATGATTGGTGAAGTTGAAGCCGAAGGAACTTAAAGCCGAGCAATTTTAGAGTCGATCTCGACATCCAAGTCGATCGCGTGTATCCTAAGCAAGCCTATGGAAAAACCTTAAAATCAAATTATAAAAAAATTTTTAAAATAAATTTTAACCGTAAATAGGTTAAAAATTTCTAGACTATACGTTCCTTCGGGCCCGTTCCGCCTGAACATACTTGGCTTCCATTTGTGCCCTTGTGATAGCGTCATTTATGATGGAAGTAAATGAAGGATTTGCATCAGGATTGGGACACGCGATCAGAGTTCCTGTTTTGTGTTTTCCCATTTCGTCAATCACACCTTAAATTATAAATCTGAAACACAATTACATATATAATGCTTTGAATTTTCCAAACTAAAGGAAACTTATTTATATTTTCAAAGAGCAAAGAATTGCAAAAAATAGATACAAACTACATAAAACTACTACTTTGTTTTTATTATTGCTCATATCTAAAGTTCTGCAACTCAAGCAATCAATTTGATTTCCAACTTGGGATTTGTAGTTTCTTTTTCTGATGATTACAAAATACGTAGTGCCAAAATGTATGCGAAATTATTAAAATCATTATTTCTTATTTTGGTCACGTCTAAAAATCGGAAATGCCGGCAAAATCTGTTAAAAAATTTTAAAAACACCATATATTAGAAAAGAAATTAAAAAACACAACGAAAACTTCGCATTCACTTAAAAGATCTGCGACGTATGAGGGATCTTCGGTGGCGAACGAGGACTTACATCCCGAATCGGGCAAGAAAAACCCAGGAAATGCAGAATCGGAGCCAAAAGTTAGAACTGGGACTCCTTCTGTCTCCTAAAATTAGAATTAGTACTTGGACTTTTTATGATTATTAAAATTAGAATCAGTAAGGTAAACGACTTAAATTCAGCAAGCCTTAATTTTAGCCACCGGCTATTATTTTTGCTATAAAAAAAAATTATGTTATAGAACTGCGTATGCCTAGATAGATTTATTGCATTTATATTGATGTATTTAGTTGATTTACATAATTTTGCGCGTGGGACGCATAATAGTCAGTGCCCGAAATTAAAGAGCTGGCTATATTTAAGTCAGTTACCATACCGACACTGTTTCTGTCTCCTAAAATTTTAATTAGTACTGAGACTCTTTCTGTCTCCTAAAATTAGAATTAGTACTGGAAACTCTTTCTGTATCCTAAAATTAGAATTAGTACTGGAAACTCTTTCTGTATCCTAAAATTAGAATTAGTATTGCACTTTGTCTATTTTCGAAAATTAAATTTAAAAAAATATATTTTTTTGCAATTTTATACAAATATTTTGATACAAACTAAATAAAAGTAAAAATAGGCAGCGTTACAACCTACCAAAAACTCCAAAGACTTCTCAATGTCTAGTATTGACTTGACGCCCGAACAGACAACTGCAACTGCTGTATTACCCAACTGTCTTAAGTCCCTGCTTATGTCCCACGCTAAAAAAATAAGTAACTAATAATAATTAAACTGGTATATTCAGTTCGATCAAATATAGTGAGGTTTTTAAGACCTGATAGGTGTCCTGATAAAACATTATTTTTTTAGAAACACATAAAATAGGAGACAATAATTTAAATTCTGGTAAGTTGGTAAATATGACATCACTTATATCACCAAATTTAACCGACACTTTTATGAATCAGGAAAGTAAAATGGTAACAAACAAGGGCATTTAATCATCTTACTCAACTAATAAATAATCAAGGTTTTTTAGTAGTTGCCTAACCATTTCTGATTGCTATAGCGACTCAGAGGCGGAGTGTATATCGCGTCTTCTTATTGTATAAAAAAAATCGTCGTTACTACGGCGAAATGAGTCACAGTCATTATAAAATTTGCGTGACTACGAATCATTCTATAGTTATACAGGGTGCTATTTTAAATCTTAAAAAAAGTCACAGTTGCTTATATTTTATACAATTCTTAAATCTGACTCATTTAGCCGTAATAACGACGGAATGGCAAAAAGGGCCCCGAGCGGATCCGAACGTAAAATTGAACATTAAGCAGCGCTGGCGCGTACTCTTTCCGCGTTTAAGACGCGCTGTTCACCCTTAAAAAAATCGCAAAGGGTTATGAATTTGTATTATACAGCCAATATTCCCCATATATATATATATACATTACTTAAAATAATGTTTAAAATAATGCATTTGCTGTAACCAAGCGTAATCTTTAAAAAATCGATAAAAACTTATTCACTAATTGTATCGACCGCAAACAGGGCTCGATTTGACACATTAAAAGAAAGTAGTACGGTGAGACTTACATTTTTTAGTGTATAAATAGACACATCCTATTTATTGGCTCCGTGTACAATACTTTAAATAAAGCCTCCATCAGTACATACTAAAGAGACACGAAGGGTTAAGGTTTAAGACAATGTATAACAGTTGTAAAATGAGAATTGTAAAATTGGGTTATTTACTTTCAGCCACGCCTCTATGTACTCCGCCAATTCCACCCGTGGCAAACAGTCGAATCCCCGCCATTTCTGCAGCAACCATTGTCGCCGAAACAGTGGTACCCCCGATAAGGCCCTGACAAAATACAAGCTTAAAAATATACACGACTAAAGAGTGAGTCCAAAGCAATGCTTATTTTTTTAGCATGGGACATAAGCAGGGACTTAAGACAGTTGGGTAATACAGCAGTTGCAGTTGTCTGTTCGGGTGTCAAGTCAATACTAGACATTGAGAAATCTTTGGAGTTTTTGGTGGGTTGTAACGCCGCCTATTTTTTGTTTTATTTAGTTTGTATCAAAATATTTGTATAAAATTGAAAAAAAATATTTTTTTTAAATTTAATTTTCGAAAATAGACAAAGTGCAATACTAATTCTAATTTTAGGATACAGAAAGAGTTTCCAGTACTAATTCTAGTTTTAGGAGACAGAAAGAGTTCCCAGTACTAATTCTAATTTTAGGAGACAGAAAAAGTCTTAGTACTAATTAAAATTTTAGGAGACAGAAACAGTGTCGGTATGGTAACTGACTTAAATTCGGCCAGCCCTTTAATTTCGGGCACTGACTACTATGCGTCCCACGCGCAAAATTATGTAAATCAACTAAATACATAAAGATGAATGCAATAAATCTATCTAGACATACGCAGTTCCATTATATAATTTTTCTAATGGCAAAAATAATAGCCAGTGGCTAAAATTAAGGCTTGCCGAATTTAAGTCGGTTATCCAACTAATTCTAATTTTAATAGTCATAAAAAGTCCAAGTACTAATTCTAATTTTAGGAGACAGAAGGAGTCCCAGTTCTAACTTTTGGCTCCGATTCTGCATTTCCTGGGTTTTTCTTGCCCGATTCGGGATGTAAGTCCCCGTTCGCCACCGAAGATCCCTCATACGTCGCAGATCTTTTAAGTGAGTGCGAAGTTTTTGTTGTTTTTTTAAATATTTTTTTGTAATATTATGGTTTTTTAAAAATTTTTTAACAGATTTTACCGGCATTTCTGAATTTTAGACGTGACCAAAATAAGAAATAATCATTTTAATAATTTCGCATACATTTTGGCACTACGTATTTTGTAATCATCAGAAAAAAAGTACAAATCCCAATTTGGAAATTAAATTGATTGCTTGAGTTGCTGAACTTTAGATAATGAGGAATAATAAAAAACAAGGTAGTAGTTTTATAAAGTTTGTATCTATTTTTTGCAATTTTTTGCTCTTTATGCTCTTTGAAATTATAAATAAGTTTTTTTTGCCTTTAGTTTGGAAAATTCAAAGCATTATATATGTAATCGTGTTTAAGATTTATAATTCAAGGCGTGATTGACGAAATGGGAAAACACAAAACAGGAACTCTGATCGCGTGTCCCAATCCTGATGCAAATCCTTCATTTACTTCCATCATAAATGACGCTATCACAAGGGCACAAATGGAAGCCAAGTATGTTCAGGCGGAACGGGCCCGAAGGAACGTATAGTCTAGAAATTTTTAACCTATTTACGGTTAAAATTTATTTTTAAAAATTTTTTTATAATTTGATTTTAAGGTTTTTGCATAGGCTTGCTTAGGATACACGCGATCGACTTGGATGTCGAGATCGACTCTAAAATTGCTCGGCTTTAAGTTCCTTCGGCTTCAACTTCACCAATCATTTAGGCTAATATTAGGATAAATTTTTCTGCAGACAGGAAAAGAGTCTTTAAAAGCTTTAAAAATTTCTGTCGATTGAGCCAAAAATTTTAGAAGTAAAGAAAAAAATACATAATAATAATAAATTATCTGTAAGATATATGACTTAATTTCGGCCAGGCCTTAATTTCGGCCACCAATTTAGGGTGTTAAAAAATTAGCTTATTTTAAAACACAAAAGAACTAGGACAAAAGTAACTGGATGAATGTTGAATAAAGTGTTTTTGCAAAGTTTTATATTCGTGTTATTCTGTATTATTAAATTTTTATACAAATAAGTGCATTTTTGCTTTGTGTTTAAACTGCATCAAATTTCAAACGAAGCAATATATAACATTAAAATAACTTCTATTTAAGGCTCAAAATTGTTAATTTCCATGTTTTTGTATTTTCTTCCAAAGCACTTTGCAATGCGTTTAACTAACTGCGCAATTTAAAAATCCGTTAATTTCGGCCACCTTGAAATTCAGTTGAAAGAACCTGTGTAACACTATTTGCACGATTATGTCTACGGATTTTGTTACCTAACCTATAATTTACTAGGTTGGATAGAAGTATGAATAGAACAGAAGAAATTTCTCAAGATTAATATTGAAACACATAAAAAAATCAGGTTATTTTCTTGGCGGAGGGATGCATTCATAAAGTGAATATAGTAAATATCAATGTCAATGGGGTTTCTTCACCCAACCCATCACTTACCAGGATATGAAGTACCAGCGCTTGAAAAAGTGGTGTAAAGTTAATTAAAACACAGTAAGAATGTCAGGTTATTTCCCTTGGCGGAAGGATGCTATTATCAGAATTAAATAGTGAAATTCTGTGCGGGATGAAGTAATCCAACTGCCAATTAAATAAGTTTGAAATATCAATAGACCGGTAGGAATTTCTCAAAGATTAATGAAATGCAGTTAAAAAAGTCAGGTTATTTTCTTGGCGGAAGGATACAGTAAGTTATGAAATATCAGAGATAGGCAAGAATTTTTGAGTGGAGTTATACCCCTCCTTAACTTTTCTTGTCTTGTTTATCTTTATAGTTCATAATTTTGGTTTATGTAATAATTTTTTTTGTGTTTTAGGCTTTTGTTTTTGTTTTTTTTTAAACTTGAAGGGTGGCCGAAATTAAGGCGGATTTTATTTTTTTGTTGCTTTTAGATTTAAAATATAAAAAAACTCAATAGAGTGGATAAAAATTTTTACCAGGCTTTCTCTAAAATTGGGTGGCCGTTTCGAAAGCCATTTTATGTTAAAATATTTTTTCACGCCCAAAAAAATCCAGCAAAAAACACAGGTTATTAAAACTTTTGTTTTTTAAGGTTTTGACATAATTATTTAAAGTCTTGCTAATAACTATAAAAGTTTGAAAATGGAAAAAGTAAGCTACATGTACCAAGAACAATACCCAAGGATAAATTTGCAACCTTTTAAAATGTTTATTGTTCGTTTTAGTAATAGTTATAGGCATTTATTTCTCGGTGACCGAAGTTAATGGCACGCACCTTAACTTCGGCCACTATAAAAAAGAGTTTAACCCTCCACTGATATTTTAGTGTACCAGAAATTTTTAAATTTTGCACTTGAATAGAAAAAATAGCTGTCGTTTCATTTTTAGACCAATCATGGTTCGATTAGAAGGACCAGAAAAACTTATCCAAAAAAGGTGACCGAAATTAAGTCAGCCACCTTATACGTTTTTTTGTAAAACTTTGATTTTGGGATATTGAACAATTTATTTTCCAATCTCGGTTAGTTTGCTTTTATCTTATGTTTACAGAAATTATTTTAATTCAGCTTAAAACAGTCTTTTTTAGGAAGAATAACATCAAAGGAAAAAATATAACGCCATTTTTATTATCGCGTATTAACAAATATACTGATGGAATTTCTATGAATGCGAGTAAGAAGAAAATTTTTGGAAAACATTTTTAGTTGTTTTCTGTTATATATCGTCGTTACTATGACACAAAGAGTCAAAATCTTTATAAAATAGTCTTATCTGTGACTCTTTTAATTTTATAATACGTAAATATTATAAACAATATAAGTCAAAGTAACGTTGATTTTATAGTAATTGTGACTCTTTGTGTCATAGTAAAGACAATATTATCTAGATGATTCATATTACCTGCCAGTATTGAAAGATTCCTAATTTATAGGGCGGTTCACAATTTTTTTATGGTAATTTTATGAAACACTTGTTTCAAAACTATATAGTCTATACAAAAATGATGCGGACTGGCGACAAAACACGAACTTTGAAAGGTCATATCTCCATTACGCAAGGTGAAATATGTACGGGACATATATCGGAGCATAGCTCAGACTTTTGGATATCTTTTGAAAAAGTTAGAAAAAATTGTTTTTCTATGACGTCGTGACTTTGGCCGATGCGGTGAAAAAAACCTGGTCCCAAAAAAACGTTTTTATTAGTTTAAGATAAGAAAAACCGCTCGATATGTTGTTAAAATATACTTTTTCGATTTTTTTCTGAAAAATTTGAGCGACATCGGTTCGCTCAATTTTTTTTTTTTGATGCGTTGAAAGCGCGCGGTTTTCGCGATTTTTTGCAAAATTAATACACTGCAAAAAATAGCTTTTGTTTTGCTTCCTGCTTGACGTGTGTACGATTTTGATCATATTGTTTTGTTATATATCAAATGTCCGCCGGTTTTTATCCTTTACTTTTGACTTTAAAATTATTTTGGGGGGTTGACCCCTTTGGGGGCTAGGGAGGGCCAAACACAAATGCCCGAAAAAATTTTTCAATTTTTTTTTTCAAAACCATAAAAAAATGTAAAGTTTATCATATATGGCGAATTTTGATATATCGTTTGTGTAAAAAAATCTAATATTAAGCTTACAATAAGCTGTCAAAAATGACGAATTTAAAATTTGGAAGCATTCCAAGCCCGTATTCTGGCAGCAGCAAACCTTTAAATTAAAAAATTTTCCAGAAAAAAGTCTTAAAAGTTTATTTTTTTAGAATATCCAGGTTATTTTGTTAAAAAAACCATGTTTTCAAAGTTAAAATCTTTCTACAAAATTGCCAAATATCACAGCTAAAAAATCCTCTTTTTTAAGTGTTTTCCTACTTGCAAACATGTTTCCCCGTTTGTCAACACAAAAACTAATTTTAAATAACTATGTTTCCCAACTTTTGCCAATATCCAAATCTAATTTTTTGAAGTAATGTTATTTTTCTTGCAAAAACGTTTGAATCCGCGATTTGGTCTGAATTGCGTCATTTTAATTGCGGAAGAGCCAATAAAAATCATAAATTATAACGTAATGACAAAAATTTGCATGACGTAAGGAAGTAATTTCGAATTTTGATTAAAATTGATAAACCCCTATCACCCACTCCATCTGGTAAACCTCCTTCACCCACTCCACCTAGTGAATCCATTTTAAACGCTTCTCCAGCTTTTTCACCCCCACACCGGATGATAGGAAAGCCATTAGCATCTTCTTTTAACGAAAACAAGTGCCAGCCTAAATTTCTTGAATTGGATTTGGAAAAGGACATTAAAGTTGTTGAAACAATTGAAGAAATGATGGAACAACTTGACCCTGATTTTTTTCTTACTTCAACGTCTAATTCCAGCAGTACTGAAAATGAAGATGAAGATGCCCCAGGAACATCGTCCGGAAAACGTTGGAGAAAAAACAGTCCCAAACAATGGAAAAAAAACTTAAACAAAAGAAAAAAATTGTCAGACAAAAGCCTATTTTTTGAGGAATAAAAAAACCGACATCAATGAAAAGAAAAGAAAACGTTTTACAGAAAACACAACTTGCTGCAAAAAAATGTGCTGGGAAAAATTACTGAAAATCAATTGCAAGTTGCTCACGAAAATTTTTATTTGTGTGGTTCTTATGAAAGACAGAAAGATTATGTCCTGGCAAATATTGAATCTAAGGATGTAAAAAGACATAGACGAGGTCGCTAAACCCTGAAACAAACCGTTCCCGTTCAGTCCAATATTTTTTACCAAAAAAAGATAATGGGGATATTGATATGTCTGGGCATTCAGGACTCCCTTTCCATCATCCGGGTACTTCGGGCCGTTCTTCCTCTGGCCATTTTAGGGACACTGACAAACGGGGAAAATACTCCATTGTTACTAGACACTAGCTAAACAGCAATAATTGGTGACATATTCCATCTTTATTGCACAAATCTTTCGGTTGCTTGATGCGTCATTGCAATATCCTTGTTTGAGACATGGTTTGTAGGCAAAAATAAAATGTCTATTCTTTCTCCGTTTCGATAGAAAACAGATCATATAGGTAAAGTATCAATGTAAAAACAAGGAATAATGGTCACCACGCATCATATTAAAGTATGATGTAATAAAATTATTGAGAAGCTGCAAATAAATAATGTAAAATAAACATATAAAATAAAATCAATTAAAAAGCGTAATGTATGCAAGTAAAAATCATATGAACATCGAACAAGTTTAGACATCTCAGAATGATACACATTTAATTCCAATTGTATTATTGATGTGAGCCTATTCAAAACATTATCAAGTATCCTCAAACGAAAAAACTACAAAAATTAAAAATATGCTTGATCTTCTAGCATGTAATGAAACACCTGATCAAGATGAGTTAGCGGAACTATTTACACAGCGCGTTATGTTATGAAGAACGAGTTGTGATTTCTTCTTGGTTCAGCCGCGTAAGAACAAGATACACAAACATAATTAGAATTATTAGTATTGCTACTGCGCCAGAATATTTTTCAACAGCATATGGCACTATTTCGGAAAACAAAAGGGAACCCTTTTAGTGGATCATAAATGTTTGAAAACCCACATTGCTAAGAAAGCGCTTTAAAACGTAAGAAGATATACCAAAAAACGGAAGAATAATAGAAGGTAAAGCGGATTTAATAGGGGTGGGGCACCAGCCCGATTTAAGACACAATATCAAAAAATTCAGGTAACCTTCCTGAGGATGCCATGTTTATTTACGAAAATGTTAAACAAAAAATCAAACTCATCTTAAGACAAATTGAGTTAGTGCAGTATAGTAGCGCTAAAAAGCTAAGTTGTTAGAAGTGCGAATACATGTTTTGGAATGAAAGAGTATTTTGAAATGTACCGGTTAGAATGTGTAGGCTTACGATAAACTTGCACATATGAAACTTTCTTTCTCTGGCCGTTTGATAGGGACACTGACAAACGATAAGAATTAGCGATCTCAAACGCGACAGTAAAACGAATTTTTGTTAATTTTAAGAAATCGTGAAACTCCTCTAAAAAGGTATTTAACATAGAACTACAATTTAATATTCGATCCTATATTGAACAAAGAAAAACATCATCAATGTTACTACGATAAAAAATTGGCTTAATAAAAGAAGAACAAACAATGTAAAGAAATTAGTTTCTAAAATACCTAAATATAAGTCACTAATAGAAACTGAAACTGGACTACCCATAGGCACACCATAATTTTGAAACAATAAATTATTATTAAACTTTAAAAAACTACTGTTTAAAATGCACTGAAATAATTGAACAATCGTTGAAACATTAGCAGACTTAAAAAATGAAACATTTTCACGCCAAAAACGCTCAGAATTAGTTAAAACTTTTGGCAATTCATTAAGCATAAAACCAGTATCAACATTATCAAACAAGCTAACTACACTATACTTACCATAAAATAACTAGGCTGAATCACAATATTTCTAAGCTCGCTAATAAAACAAGAAATCGGATGACATTCTATATTCTAAAAACTGAACTGATGGTTTTAAAACTAAATCTAACTTTTAGCAATGTTATAAAACATAGAACCATACATAGGGTAATTATCTGGCGATTGCGGTTTGTGAACTTTTATAATCCTTTACAGGTCTTATAAACTTTTATAATCCTTACGGTCTTATAAAAGTTTACGATAATCCTGTTAAAATAATCACTAGGTTCTATGTTTATAACATTGCTAAAAAGTACAATTTAACTTTAAAACCATAGGGGCTTTTTTTAGAATATAAATATCTTTTTTTATTGAGCTAAAATATTGTGTCGTATCGAAATATAGATATCATTATTGTTGATGTAGTCTGCGATTTTATGCTTAATAGTGCCGGAAATTTAACTAATTGTGAGTTTTTGGGCGTGAAAATGTTTCGTTTTAAGTATATATTTTCAACGATAAATTATTTCGTGTGCATTTTTAAACAGTAGTTTTTTAAACTAATAATATTTATTGTTTCAAAAAAATTTTTTGGGTAATTCCCAAATTTAGTTTCTATTAGTGATTTATATTTTCGTGAACATATTTATTTATTAAGCGATATTTATAGTAAATTCATTAATAAATAGTATTTTTGTGTTTTTGAATATAGGGTGCCTTATTTAAATTGTCATTTTATGTTAAATACACTTTTAAAAATATTATTGAGTGAGCAAATTTAGTTTCCATGAGTTTAAATTGGCTAAATGATATTTATCATTTTTAAATTTTGTCTATGAGACGGATCAAGTGAGAATAGTGTTTCCCGTTTATCGTGGTTTTCTACACGTGTCGTCATACATTTTTAAATTGTTCGCTGCCGAGAACATATGTGTGCGGCCCTTTTGGTACTCTGAGTTTTGAGTTCAATTTTTAGCTCACTTTTGAATTGTAATAATTTGATTTTTTGTTCATCTTTTTGTCGAATGAACTCATCGTATATCTCAATTAGTTGCCCAAAATTTTTGATATGTGTCCCGTCAAATCGGCTGTGCCCAAAAAAAAAAAAAATTTCCGCTTTAAATTGCTGTATTCTTCGATTTTTGGTAAAAGTTGAGGCGCGATTTGCACAATATGAGTTTTCAAACATTTATCGTTCGGCTAAATCCATCCGTTCGCTTTTGTTTTACCAAAAAGCGGTTCGCCCATAATAATGTAGTGTATCTTTGAATTGCGATGTTTGTGGTCGCCAAAGATTTATAGTTTTTCGTTTTTTCAGAACATAAACGTGTGATGTAGTTATATAGGTGTTTCAATTACTGAGATATTTTGAGGACGGCATGATATATCTCACTGAGAATGATCACATTAGACGCATTCGTGAGTGTCTTATTCCTAGTGTTTATATGACTTACTGATGAATACGCTATTTTATTATGTTTATTTCTATTTGCAGTTTTGATAATTTTTCTAAATATTATACTTAATACTACGCGTTGTGTTGATTTACATATTAATATTTTGGGCACTAAACGATGATCTGTTTTTGATCGAAACGTTGGAATAAAGAATTAGACCATTTTATTTTTGCCTACAAACCATGTCTCAAACAAACTATAATTTAAATATTAATTCTTTCCCTAAAATGGAAGCTCACTACTGCAGAAAAAACAGTAAACGGGTGTACTACGATGTCAGCCTGACTATTCAAAAAATGTTTGATTTGTTTCTAGAAAAGTGTGAGCGGAAAAATATCCCTTGTTGCAGTTTTAGCACCTTTAAAAAGGTCTTTGGAACTGAATTCAACATCGGTTTTTTTAGACGCAGAAAAAATAAGGAATAAAAATGGGCGGACATTTAATATATAACAATATGATCAAAATCGTACACACGTCGAGCAGGAAGCAAAACAAAACCTATGTTTTTGCAGTGTATTAATTTGGTTAATGATTTAGTTAAAATTTAAAAATAATTTATTATGAAGTTTAGATTTTTAAGTTTTGTTATAGTTTATTTTTTGATTTAATTAACCCATCTAATTATAGACTATGAATAAGAAAAGAACATTAACTAATCCTGTTTTTTCAGTAAGAGATTTCTTAATTTATGTCGCAAGACGCATGTGAGCTACTAAACTTTTTTTCAAACGAAAAAAAGTTTTTAAATAAAAAAATTTATAATTAATTTTATTTTATTTAATAAAATTTTTTTTAATTGCTCTTTTTAATATTTAGTTCATATCTGAGTAAAAAGTATAGTAGCAGTAAATTACAGTGTCTTTGTCCTATACTTAAAAAAGGCACAAAACTGATGATGGGCAACCTTTTTTAAGATGCATTTTGATATTCTGAGTAAATGCCCGAAATTAAAATGCATAATCCGCGTCATGCATTCTTAGGCTATTCCATTATAGTTATCTCTATAGTCGTTCGACAATTTAATTTTGTTAGTTTTAACTTATGAGCTAAAAGGGTTAAACATTTTTTATAAATATCTTTTTCAGTGTTTTGTATTAATTTGGCGAAAAATCGCGAAAACCGCGCGCTTTTAACGCATCATAAAAAAATTGATAGAGCCGATTTCGCTGAAACTTTCAGAAAAAACTCGAAAAAGTATGTTTTAACAGCATACCGAGCGGCGTTTCTTATAAAGCATGTTTTAACAGCATACCGAGCGGCGTTTCTTATCTCTTACTAATAAAAAAGTTTTGTTTTTTTTGGGACCAGGTTTTTTTGGCCGCAGAGGCCGTAGTGATGACGTCATAGAAAAACAATTTTTTCTAACCTTTTCAAAAGATAGCCAAAAGTCTGAGCTATGCTCCAATATATGTCCCGTACACATTCCACCTCGCTTTATGGAGATATGACCTTTCAAAGTTCGAGTTTTATCGTCAGTCCGCATTATTTTTGTATAGACTATATAATAATCATCAATTAAAAATTCTCTCAAATTAGAGCTAGTTTAAGTTCAGGGGTGGTATGCTGAAGGTTTAATCCGACTTAAAATTAATCTGAGATTAGCGATTGTCGACACACAGTAAACATACTAACAGTATTGATTGAATAATCTAGGTTAACGAAATTAATAGACTTAATCTTAGATTAAATCGTCATTAAATCGAGATTAGCAGGAAAAACCCGCAAATTTTTAATCCACAACCGGAGGTGGTTTAAAAATTAGCATAAATTAATAATTTAATCTCGAGTTAGTGACAATTTAGTCTGAGATTAAACCTAATCTCAGATTAAATTGGTTAACCTAGATTATTCAATCAATACTGTTAGTATCTTTACTGTGTGTCGACAATCGATAATCTCAGATCAATTTTAAGTCGGAATAAACCTTCAGCATACGTCCTTTGAACTTTGTCCTTTAAAAATTGTCCAAAGGACAAAATCCAAAGGACAACATGTTCATACTTTCTTGTCCTTTGGACTTTCTTTCTTGTTCTTGTCCCTTTGGATTTTGTCCTTTGGATTTTGTCCAAAGGACAAATTTTATGTAGCGTTCATACTTCGCCCAAAGGAAAAAGTTTAAAAGACATTTTGGCTTGTCCAAAGGACGTTTTGGCTTTTCTAAAATTGTCCTTTGGACTTTGTCCAAAGGACGTTTTGTCATAAGTATAAACCAACCTTTACTTTACTTAAATAAAATTTTGGCCACTACTTTTATTCTTACTTTACTTAAATTAAAAAATCACAAATTACTTTTACTTTTACTTTACTTAAATTAAAGTTTTTCAAATTACTTTTACTGAAATTAATCGAAAATCATTACTTTTTACAACACTACAGCTAAGTAGCGAGTGACAAGTGACAAGACGTTCTGCTCATTTTTACACCGTTACATTCTTATTTGTTATGTTGCTGCGGTGTAAAGGCGTTGTCAGTTGTAACTTGCCAATTGGCTTTCCGTTGTGAACCAGGCGTAAGCAGCACTGGAACCTTCTTTTTCTGCGTTTCAGACCCACGTTTTGGTCTTCAAAGTCAAAAAGGGATATATAACCCCTTTTGCAAAAATATCTATTGATTTTATTTTTTTAATCCTTAAATAATTTCGTTGCGGCAGGTTACCATAAAAATAAAATACTGACCAAAAATTTTCCATAAAGCAGAATTGACGTCTAAATTTATTAAGTAATTATTTGGATTGGTACAATAAATAAAATAAAGATGTAGTGCGGTCAATGAACGTAAAATGATAAAGTTGCGTAAAAAAGTAAATTAAAAGTAAAATTACGTCTTATGTATTCAAAAAGGGCAAAAATACTTCAACTGTGTTGTTTTTTTTGAAAAAAGCGTAATCTAAAATTTATTGATGAAAGCACATTAATTTTTCGCAAAAAACATATTTTTCGATACTAAACTTTGATAGTATACAAATTTACTATAATTTTTCTCAAAACGCTTTGTTAAAAATAATAACCGCTGCCGCAATTGTAAGCATATTCCTAAACTCTTCGCTGCTCAAGAGACGGAAAGGGTTAAATTTGTCTTCTTTTCTAATAAAAACCGACGTGCTTCTTTTTTATTTGTAATTTTTTTTATTTACAGACGTTTCTCTGTTGAAAAATAACGCGAGAATTGCCGCCAAAATAGCCAAAGCCTACGCGAAAATTCGACGTGAAAAAAGATCTCTCGATCCCGGAAATAATTCCGAAACAAACCATTCCGTCGCCTTTGCCAATGATAAGACGATTCATTCCAATCCTACTGATAATCAAAACGATGATCAATATTCCATAAATAATAATCAAGTTGCTCAACCAAGCTATCACGATGTGGTAGGTGAATGTCATGTCAGTTTGTAATAAAGATATTTGATAATTCAGCCAGTTAAACTATCATTTTTAGTATAAAACCACTTAACACAAACCAATGTCTAGCATAACAAAATTTTGGGTTTGCCTTCTTGCCGAGAAATCAAAATTTGGCATGACATAATAATTTTTTACTTAACTTTCTCAGAAACGGCAGAATTCACAATAATATGAACAATGTCAAGTATTTTTGGAATTTTTTTGCCATCGTTTTAACCTACTTTATAAGTAGCCCAGGTTTTTCAGTTGTAAATTTTTTAGGCTAACTGAAAACGTTTTGTAACGCTTTAAATTAACATATTAAGCCACAAAAATTCTTAAAATTAATCCATTAATATGTTTAGTTTTTAAGGTTTAAAAAAACAATTAACGAAAAGCATCTAGTTTACGAGGTCGGGTCGAGACCACCTGTTAATTTTGTAACGCGCTAAATCTATTAAGAACAATGAAATTAGTAATTACTTTCTTTAGCACTAAAGTACAGAAAAATTATTTTACGATCATAGGTTAGCTTAAGCAAAAATATGAATATTTTTATTATTTTATGAGTAATAATAAAAAAACAATTCTTAATTACATTATCCAGTAATTGAAACGAAACTATAGAAAATACGAAATCCTGTACAAGACTGTATAGAAACGTGAGTGTTATAAGTTTTATTTTATACAAAATTCATTTGATTAAAAATGATTAAGAATCTTAAGTATCTTTTTACCAAAAAAGTCAATCTGTACCAAAAATATACCAATTTGCAGCCAACACTAATAATTTTAAACAAAATTTTGGAGTTAATGTATTTATTTTTTATGAAAAAAAATAACATTGTATCATGTTTTAAAATGGGGTTTTTTGTTTTAACATTTTTTATAATTTTTAGATAATATTCGGTGCTTCTATTATTGACTTTTACGCTGATACTGACGCAAATGTACAGGTAAAACTATTTTAGAACGATTATTTAAATAAAAAAGCTCATTCAAAGTACGGTTTATAAAATGTTGATACTCACACCATTTTTTTAAAATAACTTGGTGTTAGTAAGTTTTTTCATAGTTTAAAATATTTTGAATTGTGATGTTTCCCGGAGCTTTGAACTCTGTGGATAGTTAATTTTTTTAAATAATTTAATATAAATTTTGATTTTATTGTATATTATTTAATACTTTTTTCGTGTTGAATTTTAACCTTTAAAATTTATTTCCAAAAATAAAACGTAGAATTTTATTTAAGAACATCAATAAAAAATACATAAAAAAACTACAAACAAGTCATAATTTATTGGTGATGTTCCCAGGACTATTATATTATATATTATAAACTTATTTTAAGAGTAAATCCACGTTGGACATTGTTTATTTAGCTATAATTCTGAGTTTACTACGGTTTAAATAGAAAAGCTGTGGAGTGAGATACATTGAACTAGGAACACCGTTTGAATTTTGCATTACATATAAATACTCATGTACAAAAATAAAATTCACCAGATTCCTTTAGTTCTCTCCCTCTAACATTTTTTCTAAATGTAAAAACAATTTTTTACGCAGTTAAAATTAAGTGATGCAATATAATATACGAGAAATTTAACGGTATACTTGATATAAATAGTATAAATTTGTTAGTGTATAATCTAAAACTATTGTGGTATTACCCGATTTTTGATAAAACAAAATTATCTTCATGTCATACTTTAAAATTTTTTGTATATAAAGTAGGATTGAAAAAGTGTTTAAAGTGGAAATATTTCTCCAACAAAAGGACTGCAATAAATTATACCAGTGTATAACATAACTTAAAATCTCTACCATAATAAGCTTTAGTGTCAATCGTTTGTTTCGTTTACAAAAATGATTACTTAAAAATTTTTCTAGGCCATATCATTTTTAAACATACCATGTAATTAAATCAGGCTTTATTGTCTATTGGCAATAAACAATTTTTCAAATCATTTAAAAACAATAATTAAGCTAGCAATGTAAAACCAGAATAATAGTTTAAAACCAGCTTTTACTTACTCCAATGCGCAGTTTATATATTTACTAGCAGAACAAATATATTATATAGTTTAAAACCAGATTTTGCTTACCCCACAACAGTTTTTATGTATTTTACTATCAGAACAGTTATATTTTAAAGTTGTAATGTTCATTCTAAAACCGGTCACCAGCCGTTCATTTTGTCACTCATTCATTCTTTTTTAAAATCTCAAAAGCTAAAGTATTCAATGACTTAAAAAGTAATTTGTGCAAGCAGCGTTTGTCTACTCAATTGTTTATGCGTTCATTACTGACCGAGCATTACCTTCCTCCATCCTGACATCCATTTCAATCCGTAGTAAACCGTACATTTTTCCCATTCTGATGACAGACGCGCAGTAGTTGGTCGCTTTCCGGCAATAGGGGTGGAGCCGATTTCGTCCGATATCCTCTCGCGGCCGCCGCTTCTTCCTCTTTCAGCCCACCGTACTTCCTGCACGGCTCCAAGTGTCTGTTGTTAAAAATTTTAACTTCGCCGCCGCCGGCGTCCGTTTGGAATGGTCCGGCTCCTCCGCGGCCGCCGTCGTCTAGTGTTTGAAATGGTCCGCTGTCGTCGGCAGCCGAGAGAACTGAGATTTTGACAGGGGGCGGTTCGGCGGAATTGGTCCCGTTGCTGGACGATTCACGACTGTGGGAATAGCTGTCCGATTCCTCGCCGGTATAGTGGGAGCCCACGGAATCGTCACGGATGCAGTCCGGGTAATCCCCGCCCGCGCCGTCCTCGCCGCGCCGCGCGCTGTCCGCCGCGTGCAGCCGGGAGTGGAAGTCACGGTACTTGGTGTGGGATATTTCCGCCAGCAGCTCGTTCATCTCACGCCGCAAAATAAACACGAACACAAGCTAAAAAGCGGTTTTTTAATAAAAGAACGTCCAAAAATTTAACCACAAACAATTTAAAGTGAGAAATCTCCTACGCAAGAAGAACACGGCACTTAGTAAAAAAGTGTTTTTTATAAAAAAAACGTCCCTTAATATAGACGGCTAACTTAAAGGTGCAGTCTTCTAACCGACCGTATTTGTGATTAGTCAATTTCTACTGATAACTGATTTAAAAAATCATGTGTTCTGAAGTTTCCTAATACGCCAACGTCTAAAATAATATTAGATCGTTTTTTTTTATTTTAAAAAGTCTGTAAAATTTTTAAAGCCGAAATCGAAATGCCAAAATACAAAAAAATTTAAAAAACTATTTATTATTATAACGGTAAAATCGAAAGACCGAAATGATAATTTATTTAAGTTAGGGTGTGAATAATATCTTTTAGTTAAATATGATTAGAAATTTATCCCGGTTTTTAATCTGGGTTAAAAATTGTTTTTATTTGCGTTATTCGAAAAAGTTTTATTTGCAACATTAACTTATCAAACCTAACATTTCTTTCAACTTACAAGACCGCCTCAATCAATTGGAGGTGTAAATCACCGAATTTCTGCAAATGTTTTAGATTTAAGTTATATATTACTATACCGCTGAGTGTTTACGCAGAAATTTGAGTTTCTAAAACAGTAGTGAAACATAAAACATGAATAGAAATGCAGAATCATGCATGCAAATTAATGATGTTCCTTTCATATCCTCCAATATTATGCGCCGGAGCTCGACACATTAGAAGTGGGAGGAACTCCGAAGTTTCATCCCTTATATTTGAAGTTTTTAATCGATTTAAAGCCCATTGCTTGGAAAGTTATTCATCTGGATGAAATGAAAAAAAATATTGGCAAAAAAATCTGTGGGATTATTCCTTAATTATTCATGAAATTAATATAAAAAAATAGAGCGGAACTGTATGTGTTACTCCGGAGCTCCAAAAAGCGAAGCTCCGGAAAGCATAACTAATGCTGATATAGTGTAAAATCAGTATATATAGTTTCCACGATACAAGCTCAAAGATGGAGTTTTCTTAGGGACGGACATACTGCCCTGATTTACTTGACTCCCAGTTTTCAAGCTTGGTTTTTCGTGTTTTCTGTCTGGCATTTATTTTATACAGATTTCGTTTTTCGAAAAATTTAAAAATATAATATCATTCTAATGGTGCTTATCTTCTTGTCTAATGGAAGTCCTCAGCTGAGTCAAGTCTATAGATTAGACTGAAGACTAATAATAATTAAATAATAATAGTAAATAATATACCTTGAGCGAGAAGAGGCAGCAATAGCCAAAAATAAACAATTTGTCCGCTTCTTTATTGAGCCATTTGAGCAGAGGAAAGTGGCAGTCAGTCGCGAATGCAATAGTGGAATTGCACGGTTCCGGAACGTCCCAATTTACCCTTCCAGACGGGCAGCACGAGTTTCTTAAAATCCCTTCGGGGCGAAATTCCCAGTGGTTTTCCTCTAGGCAAATTCGTACGGGAGGGCCTCCCGACGAGCCGTGAAGACCGCAGCACTGCAGTTCCGCCTCGGTTTGCTCCCAAATCCGGCAGATGTCGCCGGTGTCGTTGGCGCGAAACGCCGGTAGCAGGGAGTGTAAATGCTCAGGAAATGAGCCGTGAATGTGCCATAGTTTAATACCGAAAGTAACGCCTACCGAAACATCGTAAACCAAGGCTATTAGCATGCCTAAATACAAGATAATTTTAATATATGTGTGTGAAGCTAAGAATATGGTTTTCGAAATCTGAAATCCTTAAATAATTGACATTTTTAAAATTTAAAAACAAATTTGATAAAATGTTTGTTTATTAAAAAATTTTTTTACAAATTTATCTGTGGCCTTATTTTTTAGTTGTTTGCAATATTTATTATAACGCTATAAAGCAGAGTTTCAAAAATAAGGATTTTGGCTTCGTGGCTTCGAGTTCCAGTGAACGTCACTATTTAAGAAACTTAATTCAAAAAAAAACAAACAAAAAAAACATTCGTGGAAAATATATGTTGGAATCCAAATTATTTAAAAGATAAGGAATGCATAGAAAAACTTTAACGAACGTTTACCCGGCGATTGTATTCAAGATGCAACTTTCCTCATGCTTGTTATACCGATAGACTAAAAAATTTAGGACTTGATAAACTTGAAACACGCAGAACGCGCAACGATCTTGTCTTTTGCTATAAATTAATTAATAACCTCACTGAATTACCAGCTGAGAAGTTTTTACAAATGTATCAAAATTTTAAAACTTGATCCAATGGCCTTAACCTAAAAAGAAGTCATTTTCGATTAGATATATCAAAATTTTTCTTTACAAATCGCATATCTTCGTTGTGGAACAGTCTTCCACGTGATGTTGTTTTTTCAAAATCATTGAAGGTGCGGTGCGAAGTCAAACTTTGTCTTCGATTTTGATAATTTTTTGTAAAAACATTACCTCTGCCCCCAATAGCCCACAAAAATTTTTCCAACAAAATATCTCCAGTGGTGCAGGAGTTATGACCCCCCAAAAATGACGTTTTTCGACAATTCTGTCTGTACGTGACAGATTACTTAATGGTTATAAAGATTCACACTACAAATTATGCACTCAAAAAAAAGCGGCTATTTTCTACTTTAATTTGATACCTTGATCGTTAAGATTGCGTTTATTTATTTAATATTGCGTTTCCCGTACAAAAATCCCGCAAATTTTTGATTAAAAACACCGAACGACGGCAGTGATTTTGTGAAATTTGCCCAAACTTTCTTTCCTTCACGTCGTGTTTTCAGCAAAAAAATCGAGGATTTTTTGTACGAAAAACGCAATATCTCGACAAATACTGTACCAATCTTAACGATCAAGGTATCAAATTAAAGCAGAAAGTAGCCGCTTTCTTTAAGTACATAATTTGTAACTTAAATCATTATACTCATTGAGCAATCTTTCACGTACAGAATTGTCAAAAAACGCCATAAAAAATTTTTGTGGGGTCATAACTCCTAAACCACTGGAGATATTTTGTTGAAAAAAATTTTGTAGGCTATTGGGGCCAGGGGTAAGGTTTCCTCAAAAAATTATCAAAATCGAATACAAAAAGATTGACTCCGCACCGCACCTTTAAGCATTTTTTGTCGAAAGCTGTTAACTTTAAGCTTTTAATAAAAATTTTTGCAAATACAAATTTTTCAATTTTTTTTAAAATAAACAGTACACACATATAAAAATGAAATTTTTACCTCTTTCAAAATAAAAAAAATGTGTTCCACTAGCTATTTTATTTAGTTTAATGTATATTTTTTTGCTCTTATAAATTGTATTATGTCTTTAAATAGCTTTTCCTACTGTTTTATGATAGTTTTTCTGTTTGTATTTACAAATTTCTGCGTAAACACTCGCGGTATGTATATATAACTTAATCTAAAACATTTGCAGAAATTCGGTGATTTACACCTCCAATTGATTGAGGCGGTCTTGTAAGTTGAAAGAAATGTTAGGTTTGATAAGTTAATGTTGCAAATAAAACTTTTTCGAATAACGCAAATAAAAAACAATTTTTAACCCAGATTAAAAACCGGGATAAATTTCTAATCATATTTAACTAAAAGATATTATTCACACCCTAAATTAAATAAATTATCATTTCGGTCTTTCGATTTTACCGTTATAATAATAAATAGTTTTTTTAAATTTTTTTGTATTTTGGCATTTCGATTTCGGCTTTAAAAATTTTACAGACTTTTTAAAATAAAAAAAACGATCTCATATTATTTTAGACGTTGGCGTATTTGGAAACTTCAGAACACATGATTTTTTAAATCGGTTATCAGTAGAAATTGACTAATCACAAATCCGGTCGGTTAGAAGACTGCACCTTTAAATTAGCCGTCTATATTAAGGGACGTTTTTTTTTTATAAAAACACTTTTTTACTAAGTGCCGTGTTCTTCTTGCGTAGGAGATTTCTCACTTTAAATTGTTTGTGGTTAAATTTTTGGACGTTCTTTTATTAAAAAACCGCTTTTTAGCTTGTGTTCGTGTTTATTTTGCGGCGTGAGATGAACGAGCTGCTGGCGGAAATATCCCACACCAAGTACCGTGACTTCCACTCCCGGCTGCACGCGGCGGACAGCGCGCGGCGCGGCGAGGTCGGCGCGGGCGGGGATTACCCGGACTGCATCCGTGACGATTCTGTGGGCTCCCACTATACCGGCGAGGAATCGGACAGCTATTCCCACAGTCGTGAATCGTCCAGCAACGGGACCAATTCCGCCGAACCGCCCCCGGTCAAAATCTCAGTCCTCTCGGCTGCCGACGACAGCGGACCATTTCAAACACTAGACGACGGCGGTCGCGGCGGAGCCGGGCCATTCCAAACGGACGCCGGCGGCGGCGAAGTTAAAATTTTTAACAACAGACACTTGGAGCCGTGCAGGAAGAACGGCGGGCTGAAAGAGGAAGAAGCGGCGGCAGCGAGGGGATATCGGACGAAATCGGCTCCACCCCTATTGCCGGAAAGCGACCAACTACTGCGCGTCTGCCATCAGAATGGGAAAAATGTACGGTTTACTACGGATTGAAATGGATGTCAGGATGGAGGAAGTTTTTGCTCGGTCAGTAATGAACGCATGAACAATTGAATAGACAAACGCTGCTTGCACAAATTACTTTTTAAGTCATTGAATACTTTTGCTTTTGAGATTTAAAAAAAAGAATGAATGAGTGACAAAATTAACGGCTGGTGACCGGTTTTAGAATGAACATTACAACTTTAAAATATAACGGTTCTGATAGTAAAATACATAAAAAACTGTTGTGGGGTAGGTAAGTAAAATCTGGTTTTAAACTATATAATATATTTGTTCTGCTAGTAAATATATAAACTGTGCATTGGAGTAAGTAAAAGCTGGTTTTAAACTATGATTCTGGTTTTACATTGCTAGCTTAATTATTGTTTTTAAATGATTTGAAAAATTGTTTATTGCCAATAGACAATAAAGCCTGATTTAATTACATGGTATGTTTAAAAATGATATGGCCTAGAAAAATTTTTAAGTAATCATTTTTGTAAACGAAACAATCGATTGACACTAAAGCTTATTATGGTAGAGATTTTAAGTTATGTTATACACTGGTATAATTTATTGCAGTCCTTTTGTTGGAGAAATATTTCCACTTTAAACACTTTTTCAATCCTACTTTATTTATAAAAAATTTTAAAGTATGAGATGAAGATAATTATGTTTTATCAAAAATCGGGTAATACCACAATAGTTTTAGATTATACACTAACAAATTTATACTATTTTCATATCAAGTATACCGTTAAATTTCTCGTATATTATATTGCATCACGTAATTTTAACTGCGTAAAAAATAGTTTTTACATTTAGAAAAAATGTTAGAGGGAGAGAACTAAAGGACTCTGGTGAATTTTATTTTTGTACCTGAGTATTTATATGTAATGCAAAATTCAAACGGTGTTCCTAGTTCAATGTATCTCACTCCACAGCTTTTCTATTTAAACCGTAGTAGTCTCAGAATTATAGCTAAATAAACAATGTCCAACGACTTAAAAAGTAATTTGTGCAAGCAGCGTTTGTCTATTCAATTGTTCATGCGTTCATTACTGACCGAGCAAAAACTTCCTCCATCCTGACATCCATTTCAATCCGTAGTAAACCGTACATTTTTCCCATTCTGATGGCAGACGCGCAGTAGTTGGTCGCTTTCCGGCAATAGGGGTGGAGCCGATTTCGTCCGATATCCCCTCGCTGCCGCCGCTTCTTCCTCTTTCAGCCCGCCGTTCTTCCTGCACGGCTCCAAGTGTCTGTTGTTAAAAATTTTAACTTCGCCGCCGCCGGCGTCCGTTTGGAATGGCCCGGCTCCGCCGCGACCGCCGTCGTCTAGTGTTTGAAATGGTCCGCTGTCGTCGGCAGCCGAGAGGACTGAGATTTTGACCGGGGGCGGTTCGGCGGAATTGGTCCCGTTGCTGGACGATTCACGACTGTGGGAATAGCTGTCCGATTCCTCGCCGGTATAGTGGGAGCCCACGGAATCGTCACGGATGCAGTCCGGGTAATCCCCGCCCGCGCCGTCCTCGCCGCGCCGCGCGCTGTCCGCCGCGTGCAGCCGGGAGTGGAAGTCACGGTACTTGGTGTGGGATATTTCCGCCAGCAGCTCGTTCATCTCACGCCGCAAAATAAACACGAACACAAGCTAAAAAGCGATTTTTTAATAATAGAACGTCCAAGAATTTTACCACAAACAATCTAAACCGAGCAATCTTTTACGCAAGAAGAACACGGCACTTAGTAAAAAAGTGTTTTTTATAAAAAAAACGTCCCTTAATATAGACGGCTAACTTAAAGGTGCAGTCTTCTAACCGACCGTATTTGTGATTAGTCAATTTCTACTGATAACTGATTTAAAAAATCATGTGTTCTGAAGTTTCAAAATCACAACATCTAAAATAATATCAATCTTTTTTATCAAAAAGTCTGTAAAATTTTTTAAAGCCGAAGCCACGAAGCCAAAAT
>JASAMX010018860.1:0-15528 GCA_030248175.1 Microlaimidae sp. YZB2_3 | reverse complement strand
CTTCCCATTATCCTTAACTAATGTCATTCAATCAATTTCACTCACCTGTTCTTTTTCCTCCTCCAGTGTAATCTGCAGGCGCTTAAGTCGCTGCTGCAGTTGGTTATTTTCTGCCAGGGCTAGGGCCGTTTCGTCACTCACGGACTTCTCCAGATAGTGGACCCGGGAGGAGCAGCGGACGCAGGGCTGGTTCATCAGCTCTTTTTTAATTTCGCGCATCGTAATATTCGAAAAAGAATCGGAAGGGAAATCCGAATTTGTAATTTGAACCGGAACCGGATTACCCGTCCTAAAAAATATAACACTATCTAATATGAAGACACGTGAGTTCTAATGTAAATGTGAAGGGTGATGGTGTAACGCAGCACGTTGTTCACTATTTTTATTTAGCGCATCGTAACGGTCGAAAAGAAGCTGGAAGAGAGATCCGAATTGATAATCTGAACTGAATCAGAACCAGGTTACCTGTCCAAAAAAATTTAACACAACCCCCGTTGCGGTTTTGTTTTAAAAATATCAAGCTTTATAAATACGAGTTGTAATGTAGAGCTGGTTGGTGATTGTGCAAGCAGCACAACAGTCAATAAGGATAAGGTACCTACTGGAGATTACAAGTTCAAGTCCTGTATTGCCATATTTCAGCCAAAAGCTATTTACATTCGCGCATCGTGATCACACTGGAAGGCGGATCCGAATTTGTAATCTAAACTGGCACTGGGTATTCCAGACTTGTGCACGGTCTGGAAATGCCCCCGCTTTATTGGAGGATTTCCCCCCTCCTCCATTTTATTGCCCCCCCGCGATAGATGAACACGGTCAAAAAGCTAAGGGGGGCTGTTTACCCCGAATAAATGACATTTCAAAATCTAGGAGGGGGGGGGGGTCCTAGGGGGGTCGAACCCCCCTAGCTTTCTGGGGGGGTCGACCCGGGGTGGAAGATTTTGAAACCTAGAGGGGTGTCAGGTGGGGCCCAATTTCCGAAACAAAACTTTTAAACCATTAAATGTTTAATAATAGTTTTTTTATAAGATAATACCACATTTTATTGAATTAAAAGCGATTTTATGTATCAGGGTGTAATAACATGAATTTGTGTTAAAAATTCAGGTTTTTCGAAAAAAAATTTATATAAAAAAAGTACTTAAAATTTCCTCGAGAGGGGAGGGAGAGGGTCAGATTTTAAAATCTAGAGGGGAGCCATGGGTAAAAAATTCGAAAATTCGGGGGGAGGGGGGCCCTGAATTTTTTTCTAGGAAGGGCCCCAAAATCTCGAGGCTAGGGTGGTGGACCCCACGCCACCTTATCCCCCTTGTTCATCTATGCCCTCGTCCAAAAATGAAAAAGTACCCAAGCATTATGGCGTCATTTTTGACCTATTATGACGCCATCATCGCGACGGTTTTGAAGTTTTTAGCCTATTTCGGTAAATTTTAAGCCATTTTAGACCTATTTTTACCTTAATTTCGCTTTTTTTGACCCTTTTTCCTTTTCCCTTTTAAACACCCCCAACAATTCCGACTATAGCCGACACCCTCCCCTCTAAAATTTGAGGGTACCCCGGACACCCCTTCTAAATTTTGGGGGTCCCAGTACTAAAAACGTTAAAAATGGAGTATTTGGCGTATACCCCCAAAAAATTTTCCGGACACCCCCCTCCCGAATTTGGGGGGTCGGGTGTACCCCTCCGAAATCCGAGAGGCTGCCCACCTATGCATACGGTACCTTATGATAGTCTTTAAAATTCATAACGCGTTGGCACGTAAACCTTTAGGCGTGGTGTAATTTTTTTGTATTATAATCAAAATAATTGCTACCGTACATTCAAACGCGCACAAGCTTTAACAGGGTAAACCATTTTAATTTTTTTTTGGCTCATCGAGCCTGGTACGCAGTTAGCCCCTTTTTAGCCCGTTTCCTAAAATCGTCCGTTTTTCGCTTTACCGACCAGTTGAAGGGTATAAGAGGAAAGGGCGCCGTTACGTCGGCAAATCAAGATCAAACTTTACACTTACTTAATGTGATTTTTCAATTCCATAATTAAAGGCGGTTCATAGCCGTTTTCGCCAGGAAGAGGCGCGTCACTTGGCATTCCCAAATACCTAAATAAAAAATAATGATATTATATTATTATTAGAATTAATGCGCATAACATTTTCAGAAGATGAAAATGCCTTTACCTAGTGAAATTAATTCTAAAAAAAACCAGTAATCACTTATTATAAAAAAATAGACAAAGTTTAAATCGGCAGTAAACATAAAATTTTGTTTTTATAACAGAAGGGTGAAATATAAAAATTTGTTGTCACTTTTAGAAATAAGTTTTGGCGTTTCTAAAACGCCTTAAACGATCGTAAACAAAGCAAAAAATTAAAAAAACAAACAAATTAATGCCTTCTAATTTTTTCCAGCTTTTCGTTGAGATCGGATATTGTTTTCTTTTTTACAGCTTTGACCTGGGATATCAATTGCTCTCCTTTTTTGTTTCGCTGATCTACTTCCAAGCGTGCCGCGATCAAATCTTTCCGCTGAGAAGAATACAGACGTTTAAATAATTCCATCTGTTTCATAACCTTACTCATGTCAATTTGAAAAGTGTCTTTAGCTGAGTTTAAAAGTTGCTCCACATCCCGTTCTAATCGAAGTTTTAGTTTTCGAACAATTGTAAAATCTTTGCGCACGGTTTCTAATAATTTTTCTTTGGCAGCTTCATTTTCTTTTCTAAAAATATAAGATTTTAATCAATTTACTAAACAAGATTAGAAATCAAAAACTAATTTTTAACGCACTCTCAAAAATAAATTTTATATTTTATTGCTATTGCAATATGGGCATACGTGTCCAGGAGGTCCGACTATAAATGAACGGGGAAGAGAGAAACGTTATACCCCCCAAATAAACACCGAAATTGCCGAGATCTTTCTCTTCCTATATTTTGGGGTACTCCAGACACCTCCCTTAAATATAAGCGGTATTAAAAATGCTAAAAAACATCAAGGCTAAAAGTCCCCAACCCAAAAATCTGCTTTAACGCTCTCTGGTTATTTTTTCCAAGCCATGAAGTGATTTGGTTTTATTTCGCAAGTTGCACTTGTGTTCAGTCCAGAATTATTTTAGAAATGTGGACGGCACGATTTAAACAAGACGTAATTGCAGTCTTGGGTTTGGGAATGTAATTGCATTCAAATTTTGGGATTCAGTTACCACGTGTAATTTTTTGTATAGTTTATAATAATAGAAGTCACATGCAATTTCAGTTCATTGCGGTATTAACTAGCTTATACATTTTATTTTTCCCGTTTTTCAACGAAATAAGGGTATAATAAAAATAAATAAATTATAATAAAAATTAAGTTCACTTGTATTTTTTAAAGAACTCCACTTCCGTCTCCATTTCATTGATAAGTGTGTCTTTTTCTTCCACAATTTTCCTGCATTCTATAGTTTCCAGTTTTGCAGTTTCGATTTTGCTTCGCAAATCCTCACCTAAATTGTTCAAATGCGGTTTCTTTTTTTCAATGGAAAATAAAACAAAGCTTTTACTTGCTTTTTTACTAAGCAAATACACGAATTTGGGACCTTTTATTTTTAAATACATAATGAAATACTATCGTAGATAAGCACCGTAAAATTGGAGGAGGTCGGCTACCGGGCCTGTGTAAATGACCCTTTAAAAATATAAAGGGGTCTAGCTGGAGGAATTCGCACCCCACCCCTACCCCAGGAGTTTAGGGGGCTCGACCCCGGCTAAACCTGTATGAACCTTAGAAGAGGGTTAAGAGGCCCTAACTCATAGGTGGCCAGCCTCTTGGATTTGGGGGGAGAATATTCAACCCCTAAATTTGGGAGAGGGGGAGTGTCCAAATGTCTTCTTATATAGAAAGAAGAACTTTTAGGCCTGGTTTCAGAAGTCGCGGTCATGGCAAATACTGATCCAAAAATATAAAGACGTCAGTGATTATTGTTATTTGTTTGTTGTTGACGACATATAGTAATTAAATAAACTAATATTAAATTTGGCTACTTAGATTTTGAAAGGATTGGATAAAAATCCACCTGAAGTTCTTTACTGCTGGTGAGAAATTTGTGTCTTTAACAGTGTCTTTAGTAACTTTTATAATCCTAAATATTTATAACATTGACACAGAATTACCAACCAATTTCAAATAATTTAACTTTGTTCTTTTTCAGTTGTTGTGCCAGATATTAGTGGTCGCTTGTACATTTACAATTTTTGATATCGTGCTTGCAAGTGGCACAATTGTTTATTCAGTTTATTCAAATATTGGATTGGTAAAGATTTACAATATCTTAACAATTTCTCTCTGTAATTTAACTCTAACTAAACAAACAATCTTCATTTCAATTTCACATCTAACCTTTGCTTCTGTATTTTGTGCTGCTTTGTGTATTTGCTTTGTTGTATATTTATTTTGCTTTGTATTTTTGTATATCTATATTGTTTTGTGCATTTCTTCTGTATTTTCTAACATGTGTTCATTCCCCCAAGAGGACTGGAAAAGCGCTACCCTTTCTGGTAGCTGGTAGCAGAGACAACAAATTCAATAAGGTAATTTTCGCTATCTTTGTTTTACTGTTATTATCGGACACCAAATAATTTTTTCATGTATACCCTGAATATCCTATTTTAGCGTTTTTTTACTGAAAAGTACGGCCTGGAATATAAGAAAAAGAGGCCCGGGTTCAAATTCCAGGGCAATTTTCTTTCTGTATCCAAAAATCGGCTGCCTTATCTCGCCTCGAGTTATGGCCGATGGGTCGTCACAAAACAACGTTGTTTTTATTTAGGAGTTTCTTAAGAGTAATTATGCATTACATAGACTACTAAGCATTTAAAACGTGTTTAAACGGAGGGTTTTTTGTTAAAAAAATGTGTTCTGACAATAAAAAGTATAGAGCAAAAACAAATTTTTTTTTTGAAAATACCAGAGAGGGAGAGCGGAGGGGAGGTAGGGTTTTAAACTTAAAAAATTGGAAAGGCAGGCTCTAGAATATTTTTCTAAAACGGGGGGAGGCGTTTTTCCAAAATTTTAAGGCTAGAAGGGGGGGGGGGGGTGGCCCGAATTTTCCTATCTATGAATACTATTAATCATTATAGTTTTTTTAAAGTTCAATTAGAAATTTCTTAAAAACATTTTGTTGAATTTTAAACGTCTAAATATTTCTAACAAAAAAAAAACATTATTACAAAAACACTTATTTACGTTTTTAAAAAAAGTTTACACAACACAACTAATGTTATACTAAAATTTTTTTAGTACTTATATTGGTAACTGAGACAATCCGCTGCTGCAAAGACGCCACCTGTTTCTGAAGTTCGGCAATTTTCCTCTCCCTGACCGTTTTCTCCTGTTCTAATTGTTTTATTTGATAAAATTGCTTTTTGTTTTCCGTCACGGTGTCCTTGCTGACGGGCGGGGCGGCGTTCTGTTCTTTTTGCAGCTGGGCTAATTTGAATTGAGCTTTGGTTTTTTCCATGTCCATCGCTCGCAACTTGCCGACCGCGTTCGCATTTTCTTCCTAAAAAATTTAGTCTGACCTGACTCAAAAATATTAATTTAGGAGGTTTGTTTAAGGAGAAGGGTGTTTGTGGTGGGGGGTGTCGACTTGGTTGTGTGTGTGGTGTGGGGGGTGGTGTGTGTGTGGTGGGTGGTTGTTTTGTTTTTTTTTGTTGTGGGGGTAAAAATAATGCGTTTACAACATTTTTTAAAGTTTTAAGGGGTGGGCGGGGGTGTGGGGTGGTGTGGGGGGTCATCTGGGGGTCGTTTACAACATTTTTAAAGTTTAAACCAATTACTAACAAAGCTTATAATAATAATATTTAGCGTGATTTATTATTAGGCTTACGGTTTGCTAAGGTTTTGGAAACAATTAAACATTTGTTTTCATGTTTTGATAGATGGCTGCTAGGGAGAGGAGGGTGAAAGACGTGCTTGGGGGAGTAGCCTGACCAAGGGTTTGCGGAAAAGAAGGGGAGGTGTCAAAAATAGATCTTGAGGAAGGGGTGTAACCCTCCAGAGATCTTAGAAAGTGGAAAGGGGAAGGGAGAATCTTATAGGTGATCTATACCATAAAGTTAAGTTAAATTATTTTGTGCAAAACTGATGTGGCAAGAACTAAATTTTAAACGGACAAAATATCGTCGCTGCTGCAACACAATGAGTCCATGGAAAAATGGACGTTTTGAGATATGGCCATTTTTAAGTTTTTAAAGGTCAGGAAAAATCAGGTTTAGATTAAATCCTTTAACTTTCCTGATACAAAAGTGGACCTATGACATGGCTTACTTTTGCAGCATACTGCTTCAAAAGACAGTTTAATATGAGAGAACTAGAGCTGCTTTTGTAAGTCGACTCATTTTGTCAAAAAGTGCACAGTGAGTCAATCTGCATGGACTTTTTCTTTGAAAAGCACTGAACGAGTAACAGCAGTTATCAAACCCACTCGACTTATTAGTAAAAAAGTATTTGACTCATTTTATTGCAAACAAATATTAGGTTTTAGTATATTATACTTATTATATCTATAGGTAGGAAGCCTCCCAGGATTTGATATTATAAATATTATTAATATTTCCCTAAAAGAACAGTTAATCTAGACGGCAATTATAATTAATGTATATGATATATCTGTACTTGAAAATTTTTTGCAAAAATCGACTGCGTTTTCCCCAAATTGACTAGGTTTTCGGGACGCTAATATTTTGAAAGACAGTCCTACCCTGTTTTATTATTTTGCATCACTTAAAAACGTATTTTGAGGTCTTCTTCAACACTAACCTGTTAATCTAAGATGGGTATTCTAAGAAGTTATTATTAAAATAAAATTTACAACAAAATTTTTAAACTTTGTTTTGAAATATTAATTCTTTTTGGCTTATTGCCATTCTTTGGAACGTCTATTTAATAAAAACAATTCTTACACGTTATAAAGAACACCCTTAATAATACATACCGTAAGTTTTTCTTTCAATTTTTCTGCATCAGAAAGCTTTTGTTCTGTTTCTTTAAGTTTTATCTTAAGTGCTGATAACTGTTGTGCAAGATCCTCTTTAGCCGCGTTCGATGTATCTATCGCATCACTATCTTCAGCTATAATTAAGATTATTTTATTTTGAATAAATCCCTTAATTTGAGGAACAAGTATACCCCAGAATTTAGGAGGCTGCTTGCCCACCTATTTTTAGGGAATTGAAGAGTCGGGTATTGAGTTAAATTTTGATAAACGAAATCTTACTATACTAAAGGTAAACCCAACGTGGCTGCAACAGTTGTTCGTTGGATTAAAAAATCCCTCCATTAAGTAACCATTCAAATCACGAGAATTTGACGTCACTTTATCAGCCAACTAAATTCGATTTTATACAGAGTATTTGTTTGATAAAGTGACTTCAGATTCTCGTGATTCAAGTGGTTACTTAATGGGGGTATTTTATAATCCAACGAACACCTGTTGCAGCCACGTTGGGTTTACCTTTAGTATGGTTTTTTGTAAATGATAATTTTAGATCAACAATATCTTTTTTTTTGTTTTGAGGTTTTTTTATTGTCAAAACACATTTTTTAAACTTCAACATTTAAGTTTTAAATTCGAGGCGATTATAAGTCATTTTAAGACAGATTTTTTTTAAGTGAGGCGAAGGGACATAAAATCGTGTTTTACAATTTATGGCGTTTCTAAAATAAAACTTACTGGGAGTGAAGCGAGGTGACTTTGTTAACGGAGCTGGAGATTTATCTAGACCCTGAGCTGGAGATTTTCCTGGGGATCTGCTGATTGAACCACTTGGTGAATTTCGCTCTGATACACCATAAAGCTAAAAATAAATATTACAAACGAAGTAGAAGGTATGGGTGGTCACAGAAGGGGTGGTTGGGGGAGTGGATTATACCTCCAAAAATTCCTATAACTGCCGACACGCCCCCCCCCTAAAATTGGGGCAGGGGAGGGGGGTCCCAGCGCTAAAAACGCTAAAAATGGGGTATTTGGGACCCCAAAGATTTTTTTTGGGAAATCCTTCCGAAATTTTCGAGGTCGGATATACCTCCCTCCAAAAAAAAAAACAAAATCCGGGAGGCTGCCCATTTGTGAAGAAAGGTGAACGTGAAATCAGGGGTTATGTTAAATTGTTATAATTTTTGAAAATGTATAATAGCGATATTACCAAACGCCAGGACCTAAAACTCAGCAGCTCAGTCATATTTTTGTGCTATTCTCTGAATACTTAAATAGTAAATGTCATAATAATTATTTCTTCTTTTTTTGTAAATTATAATTTTCGCAAAGCGTATTAAAAATGTTTAAAATTATGTTCAAGAAGCATTAATTTACGCATTTAACACGATCTCCTAAGTTTATATGGCCGCAGCTCCAGAGCATGATATTTATGATTCCGAACCTCACTAATATTTACTTCCACATGAAACAAGAGTTTATCAATAAAATAACAAGCATTTTTTAGCTTGCTACCAGCTCGACATCACCCATGATTTCAAATTTTAAATCGGCTATTAAATTCTTAATCTATCTAGATTTAAATTTAACCAATTGAGCTTGATCCTTTAAAATTCCCAAACGTCACTCTCAGGTGGACAGCGCCTGATTTTTGTTTTGTTTTTTGTCTATTAGTAACAACAAACAGGAGGCTCCTAATCATTAATATTTTAAGTCAATGCACCATTTCAAGTGTGACACATTGTGTCCCTTCCGTAAAAACCCAAAGTGCAAGTGTTAATAAAAGGCGATTATTATTCCCCTTTCCTTGTCCGGCCTATGGTGTAATGGATAGCACGCCAGAGTCGACTTTGGAGGTTACGGGTTCAATTCCTGTATCGGCCGAATTTTTCAATAAATTTGGCTGTCTAAATTTTCCAGCGCCTGGTTATTTTCGCTTCCACTTTGGGTCGTCACACAAGCCACAAAAAAATCAAACCTGTTTTAATTTTTTTAGTTCGGCACGTAGTTTCTTGTTGTAACCGTGAAACTCAACCGCGTCTTTATATCTCCTTTTTACTCGTTCCTGTTCAACACGAAGTTGTTTTTCTAAATCTTTGATTTTGGTTTTGAACAAACTCAGTTCCAAACTTTCCTAAAATATAAATTTCAAACATTTACATTTTATATTGAAGCTTATTATAATAATTTTTTATTTAGGTATTTTTGATTCTATGTGGAAATTCAAAAATTAAAACAGTTTGAGCAGTAGTAAGTTTGGGCAGTAGTAAGTTTTTTCTTAAAACGAAGAATACTATTATTTTATGTTCTGAAGGATAAAGTTCTCGGAGTTGGGTATCCGCGGTAATGTCATGTGTAACAGCTTCCATTGTGATGATGTTTCAAAAATATGACACCTTATAAATACGAGTTGCATGTAAGCTGTTGAGCGATGGCATAACGCAGCTTGTCAGTCAATAAGGTACCAAGGCTCATTACCATTACCGGTTCGAATCCCGTATCGCTCATTTTCAGTCAAAATGCTAAAAATAGCAAATTGTTTGGCAATATTTCTTTCAAAAACTCGCTTTATTCGGCCTCATATTTCTGGACGTCACACATATTGCCTGTGGCTTTTATGTTTGCCAAACCGAAATTACTACGTTTTACAAAAACTAGAGAAAAATTAGCAGATTTTTTACTAAAACCATAATATCTGGAAAGATACTTTGTTAGCATCTACAATCAACGCAACCAGTGTTAAATCGAATCTAAATTCTTAATATTTTTGTAACAACTAGCCTTGAAAAATGCTCTAAGAATAGAGCAGGAAAAAGGGGCGATTTTTCCACGGGCGTATGTTTAGACAGAAAAGTTGTTTTTGTAACAATATAAGCGTAGTGAAGAAGAATTTATTCAAATAACGAATACTCTAAAAATAAAAAGCCTTCTTTTTAACATTTTTAAAGTTTATATTATTTCTTAACTAGTTAATGGTAGTTTGATCAAAAAATTTACAAGGTTTTGAGGCACAGGGTAAGAGTAAGATTTTGCCAAAAAAATTGTAAAAAATCTAAGACAAAAAGTTTGATTCTGTATCGCGCTTTCAATAAACACTTCAAATTTAATGTTGTTGTTGCATTACCTGAAACTTATCTCCCCTATGCAGATTATACTAAAAGCAGGCGCTAAGACAAGCCAGGAGGGGCGAAAAAGTTTCACCCCATTGGTTGAGACTCTTCGTTTAACATTTCCGAGGTCTTAGTCAAAGGATTTTAAGTCGCCGCCTGATTTTCATCTTACATTTTACGTCGTACATGAGCAGCATAGGTGTTCCTGCAAGGCCAGTGGTACAAACTCCACACACTATGGAGCTGCATTTGTCCCCTAGTTTGCTAGATGGAAAACTGCCATGCGTAGCTGACGTACAACAACAATCACTCTAGCCATGCCAAGCTGGTCTTATTTCTATAAAAAAGAAGATCCAGCAAGGAGGTCCAGATGGTTGGTACCCGTGGGCCCATTTGGTGCTACCTAAAAGGTCAGCACGAATAATTAGCACCTAAACACAAATTTCCTAATGTGTTTAACTTTTTTTAAACAACCCATCTTCTCAGGACTCTACGCTAAGCTGCTCCAACCTCTGACTAAGCTAGAGGAAGCAAAAGGGGGAGGGCGGTTTTCAGTCACCCATTACTGGTAGACTTGGTAGACCCATGACTTGATAATCTTTATGTTGTCGTATTCAAGACTATATTTTCCCAACACAGCCTCCCATATCAAATCCAAGGTTTTCTCTTTTAAAAAGTAAACTATTGCTTGATTTTAACCAACTCACTTGGCCATACTGAGTAATATCTTTATTTGTTAACTCTCCTTGAAGCGCTTTGATTTCTGTTTGTTGACTGTCTATAATCTTCTTCATTTCTTCAATTTTTTTTCGAGCATAATCCACATCAAATCCTAAAAATTTAAGATTGCAAATAGGGCCTAACCAGATCCATGATTTTGGATCCGGCGAGACCAGACCGGATCCAAAGGTAGATCTGGCCGGACCGGAACCATTTGAAATATTTTAAGCTTAATACTATTGTCTAATAATAAAATAATATAATAAAAACGTATTGTATTTTCTTAACACCCTGGTCAAAATCCATTGTTCTAAACGGAAGGAATCCCCTGCGCATCAAAGGACACCGCGCGCATAAGGGGTCAAGGGGCGGAGCCCCTTGTCAGGGGTGCCGGGGGGGGAATGCCCCCCCGGGGGAAAATTTTTAATTTAAGGCGCTAAAATACACTTGAAATTTTAATTCCAGATGATACTTATTACAAAATTTAAGGTTTCTTATACCTACACATTTAAAACATGCGTTTAAAACGTTAATTAAAGAATAATAGTGTTTATAGTAGTTTTATTAAACTGTATACCTTAACTACTGAACGGGATAATTGATTTGTAATCGAAAAACTAAGATAAATTTATCAATTAACAATTAACTCCCCGCGCGAAGCGCGGAAAATTTTTTTTAGTCGTTTTATAACACTTAAAAATTTTTCTCCGGGAGGCGAATTTGGGGGGGGTGTCCCCGGGTACCCCAACTTTAGGGGGTGGTGGTGTCAGCAAAATCCGAAATTTTGGGGGGGGGGTATAACCCCCCCAACCCCCCCTGCCCACCTATGGGGGTGACGACCAACATGAAAAAGCTTAAATTTTGGATTTTATTTTTTTATTGAAAAGCTCACATAAGCTGATTATTTATAGAACAAACTTAATTTACTGGATAAAAATAACATATAAAATTATACAACAAACAAGACATAGAAGATAAATGTAGTACAAAACTTATATGCAATAATGATAAAACCTCTATTTTTAATGCAAACATGATTACAAATTTTTTACAAAACACTACTATAAAATTAAAATAAAACTATTACATAATATCCCTACAAACAGCGCCGTAACCCGGGGGGCGGGGGCGGACCGTTAAAAACATTAGATAATACATTATTAGGCCAAAAACCAGTTTATGATACAGCTTTATTTACGTTTATCCCTGATTTTTTAACGTTTTCAAAAATTAAGGGGGGCTCCGGCCCTTCCCCCCAAATTTCACCACCCTCCCGAAATTTTTTTGTGTACTACAATCCGCCCACCCCTAAAATGAAATAAATTGCTATGGTGACAAACAAACCCACAAGACACACACAAACAAACTTAGTGTGGATTTGTAAATAGATATTGTTGCAGTATACAAAGATAGACAGACAGATAGGTTACACTTAAACTGAAGCAATACTCTGTTATAAATTTAAATTTTTTTCTCTCTGGAGCATTAAAATATGTAAAAGAAATATCTATTTTGTAAAAGAAAAACTAAAATACTAAAAATCAGTTTAAATGAAAAAAGGTACAACTAAAATAATAAATGTACAAAGCTTGTTACCTTTTGTTTTTTCAACAAGCTGCTCGTATTGCGCAATGTAAGCGTCTCGTCCATTTACGGCTAATTTCAGCTGACCCACAGCTTTATCTCGTTCTTGTCCAAGGCTGTGTAATTGTTTTTCAAATTCAGCGGCTTTATTTTCTAAAAACTGCAAATGCCATTATTATTATAAATAATTGCAAACATTTATAATTATAATAACAATAATGCGCTTCAATACTAAATAATAGGTATCCTACCCAAACTAACAGACTAAAAGGGGGGCATTGGGCATAAGTAGGGATGTGCTCATGCCATTTTTTGACATCCGGGGATGTGAATTTTTGGAAACATTCGCGGATGCAGATGTCTAGGACATGCAGTCTTATCATATCGTTTTTAGTTCTGGAGTGCATTTTATCCATAGCGTTTTTTTAATTTGAAAGAAAAAATTTAAAAAAAAAACGCTGATTTTAGATAAAAAGAGTTTTTATTGCTTTTTTGAGCTTTTTATGACTAAAAAACTCATTTAGACATCGAAACTTTGGTTTAGAGAAGGTTAGAAATTTATAAAAAAATTAGGTATTAGCAAATTTAGGAAGTAAAAATAAGCATTATACACATCCGCGGATGTGAATTCACAAATCCTCGGATGCGGATGCATTTATCAAACATAGTGCGGATGTCTGCGGATGAGGATGTTGGGCACATGCACATCCCTAGGCATAAGCATAGGAAACAGCAGAAGAAGAGGGAAGTGGAAGAAGAGTAGGGGAGATTTAAACATAGGCATACCTGTGCACTACCCCCTCCCCCGCGGGCTTTATTGGGAAGGGGCAACTTTTTTGAAACGGGGGAGGCAAGCAGGGGAGAAAGGAGAAAAAAGAAAAAAAGGGGAAAAAAGAGAAAAAAAATGAAAAAAAGAAAAGACAAGGACAAATAAGGCGAAGTAAAAATAGATCTAAAATGGCTTAAAAAGCATTGAAATAGGCTACAAACTGCAAAAAATTGGCGATGATGACGTCATAATAGGTCAAAAATGGCGCCATAATTTTTGGGCACTTTTTTCATTTTTGGGCGTGGGGGGCTATAAAACGGGGGGATCCTCCAATAAAACGGGGGGCGGGGAGGCATTTTCAGACCGTGCACCGGTCTGCATAGGCAAGCAGCATCCTGAATTTAGAATGGAAGGATACAAGGAAAAAATTTTCGGCCGTCGGAGGCGCCGGAACTTTTTCGAAAGCGTTACCAGGTACTTTAAAAATTGTTGGTTTCGGGATTTTCGATTTGGCAAAATACGCTCAATTTACTTTTGCCTACCTATGATGTTACCTTTCCTCACAAAATGAAATGCCCCCCCCCAAAATCTGGCAAAGCCGGATTTTTCGTAAGGGCCCTACGTTTTTTAAATTTTGGGAGAGAAAATTTTCTTCTATAATATTAATACAGAAGCTTTACTGGTGCCTTCCAAAAGCAATAGTCAAAAACCTAATTTTCCCGCTTCGCGGGTAGTTTAAATGAACAATTTATCATGGTTTTCCATTTCAATTCGATTATGCCGTTCAATAGTTAAAGCATACATGTTGAACAAAAATACTATGAACACTATCAACCTTTTATTAAAATTTTACATAAATGTTTTAAATGTAAATGAATAAAAAACCTTAAATTTTGTAATAAGTATCATCTGGAATTAAAATTTCTAGAGTATTTTAGCGACTTAAATTAAGAATTTTCTCCCCTGGGGACATTCTGCCTCCCGGACCCCACTGACAAGGGGCAGCCCTTGACCCCGCTGGGGGCTCTCGCTCCCCCTATTACTGGCTGGGAAACTAGCGCTCCCTTAGGGTTAGTATTTACCCTCCCTCAGACCGCCCTCCAAATAAAATCCTTGGCACGCTGCTTTTAGTAGTACTATTTTTTCTTTTATCCTAGTCAAAAGAGGGCTGCCAGATTTTGGATGGTATACCCCGCATAATTTGGGAGGTATCTCGTAATACCCATTGGTGTTTTTTGTACTGTAAAACACCTCTCCTCCCCCCTCCTTCTATTTTAGAAGGGGTGGCGGGCGGAAATCATAACAACTTTTGAGTTTTTTATTGTAGGAATTGAAGTAAACATACCTAAACCCCGCCCTCACGCCCACCTGGACCTGGTAAAAAAAGATAAAAATTAAAAATAAAATTCCCTTCTTCTAAAATGTTTACTTCTGGCTGCCGTATTTATACATCCTAAATCATAGGCAGGCAGGGGGTTGGGGGGAGGGTTGTTATACTTCTCCCCAAAAAAATTCCGATTATAGCCGACACCCCCCCCCCTAAAATTTGAGGGTATCCCGGACACCCCCCTAAAATTTGGGGGTTCTAGTACTAAAAACGTTAAAAAAGGGGTATTTGAGGTATGTATACTCCGAAAAAAATTTTGGGACCCTTCAAATTTCGGGGGTCGGGTATACCCCCCTCCAAAAAAAATCCGGGAGGCTGCCCACCTATGTCCTAAATCCGAGAACATTCTAACCGAAGTCGGGAAGTTGAAGTGGTAACACCACAATGTATAAGTGTGTTGGAGCTCACTGTAATGTATTTCTTATTACAATTATGTTTCTCTTTCTATACCATTTACAAAACTCAACTTCAAAAATTGTAAAAATGGTAAAATATAAAAAAGCAATGTTAAAAAATTTACGGAATTTCTTAATCACCAATTCCAATCTGCCAACCTCCGTTTTTAAATTTTTGTTTTCAATGTTACACACGTCAATTTCCGCTTCCAATTCCAGAATGCGACCCGTGCTTTCGTCTTGAATGGCTTTATTAAAAGCGCTATCGTTATTGGTTAAAAGAACCGCGTCTAACTGCCGCTTGCTCATCTCGTAAGCTTCCTTATACCTGAAAAAATAAACAACAGGTTTTTGACGCAGCTAATTGTCTATAAATACTTAGAACTTAGAACCATTGATAGTTTTAGCAAAACCTAATATCAATCATTCCTTAAAAACTACAATAAATGGTTAAAAAATGTTTTGTTTCGAGACAACTCCTTTAATTCTCTCTAGATTATTAAGTCAAAACATAGAGCGAAAGGTTTAGCATTGTTTCTATCGAAAAATTCGCTTTATTTCTGAACGTTACAGTAGATCCCTAAAATTCCT
>JASAMX010018859.1:0-47147 GCA_030248175.1 Microlaimidae sp. YZB2_3 | reverse complement strand
TTATTAATTATTATTTAAAGGAATTGAGTGTTTTATCAATTTAAATTTTATTATGTGAGCCAATTCAAAAGCCAATCAACAATCCTTGGTTAATCCTTGATTAATCACGCTTTGTGAGTGCGGCTACTGCATTTTTTGTTGAATTTTTTTTGGCTGCTTAAAAAAACGTCAAAAAAAGTCAAACGAGCAAAAAAAATTCTTTATAAATACGCTAGTACGATGATATTTAAAAACAGCAAAAAACGGCAGGTTGTTTCACCTAAATTTTAAGGTGGCAAAAATTAACGGAATCTTAAAATGCGCAGTTAGTTAAACGCATTGCAAAGTGATTTTGAAGAAAATATTAAAACATGAAAATTAACAATTTTGAGCCTTAAATAGAAGATATTTTAAGATTATATAGTGCTTCGTTCTAAATTTGATGCAGTTTAAACACAAAGCAAAAATTAAAAAAATCACAAAAAATTCATTTTTTGTATAAAAATGTTGATAATACAGAATAACAAAAATAAAAACTTGCAAAAGCACCTTATTCAACATTCATCCAGTTACTTTTGTGCGAGTTCTTTTCTGTTTTAAAAACCAGCCAATTTTCTAACACCCTAAATTGGTGGCCGAAATTAAGGCCTGGCCGAAATTAAATCAGATACCCTAATGTTTGAACTATTCAAAATAACTAGAAGTTCGATTTCCATATAATTACTCGTAAAAGATTCGATTTATATAGCACAATTTCAAATAATCAGGTGTTACTTTTATAATCTAGATATGATTTAAGTACTAAGCTTATAGCTAACTATAAATTTTAATTGTCCAGCCCTAATTTTTTATATTTTATAAAAAATAATAGTAAAATTTAGACAAAATTAAGAAGTTAATGTATTTCTTTTGTAAAAACAAATTTCAAGAGATGATTAACTACTAATTGTTTTAGTTTGCCAATTTTTCCTGCAACGAAATGATTGCAGAATAGATTAAAGAAAAAAATATGGTCTGGTTTTCATCAGTATTTTTTACAAAATTTTCTACTTTTAACCATTTTTTGATTTTATATTTTATCAAACCATTTTTTTGTTAAGAGTTTTTACCAAGATAATATACTGGCCAAAAATCGACAGAACAAGGAGTACAAAATGAAAAAGTATATATAAATATTTTTTTTCTTTTGTTAATCACGGGTTCCTATGTGGCAGTAAAAATCTAATTTTAAAAAGACAAAAGTTTTTGATGTTCATTAAAATTAAAAAAAAATATATGTTCATATTCCAGCCAGAAATTCTATTTGTACGTTATACAATGTAGTATGTATATAAAATTTAATGCATTTATTTTTTTTTTTTAATTTTTAATGCATTACATTTTTTAATATATTAATACGCATATTTAATAGGTTCTGATAATAGTCTTTAACAAATAATTTTGAACAAGATTTTATATTAGATTTGCTTTTAAACCAAAAAATATATTAATTTAAATTTTATCTTTCAAACTATACTTCAACATAACATTTATTCAATATAATATTAGAATAAATTTGAACACAAGTTACTTTATCTTTAGAATTTAAGCAAACAGAAAAGTCTATGGATATGAAAACGAATGTTTAAAAATTTGAATATATTATACTGATTCATGGTTATTATCCAAAAATGCTCATACCTGTTTTGAAATTGAAAAAAAACACACAATTTTTTTAAAAAAATAATACAAGTCATTGGTAATGTAAAAACGGACGCGCTTTTTTGGTTTAAAAAGAGTTCATATAGGCGTAAGAAAATCGACAAATAATAGAATTGGCTGAACAAGTGAACAACACATTTTTCCACCTTTAATCATAAAAATAAATATAATTAAAAACTTTTTATTTTTATAGTGGGATTTAACATATTATTGTCAACATGATATTTTCGGTTTGTTGTACAAAAAATACACATGCTAGCAAAGAAAAAGGGTACGGGGTCTTTAGAGCCACAAGCAGGGAACTTGGAGCCATGAGAAATTTTTGGGAACTTCGAGTCACGAGCAATGGGAACTTAGAGCCTTTAAGAAAAAATTGGTTAGGGGTTAGATTTAGGTTTCGCTTTGGCTTAGGTAAACGTTTTAGCGATTTTTACTTTCGGCTCCAAGTTCCGTACTTACGGTTCCAAGTTCCCCACTTCCGGCTCCAAGTTCCCTTTTTTTGGCTCCAAGTTGCAGCTCCAAGTTCCCAAGGCTCCATCGACCCTAAATCAAGAAAAAGTTTTTTTAAATTTTTTAAACAAGAAAGATATACTGGACAAGAACAGTAATTTTTGGATCACAGCAATATTATGCTGTTTACAGTTTAGTTTGAAATTATCACCATACAAAAATTTGTGATTTAGTAAACGGAAAGGTAAATAGTTTTTATAGTTTTTTTTCTCAAAATTTTCACGTTTTAGTCTATTGCTTCTTTCATTTTTGGACTATTTGTGACAATCATATTATGAAAAAACTTAAATATACAAAATCTGAGATTTAAAACAAAACTAATGACTTTAAAATCTTCAACAGCCTTTAAACAAAATAAGACCCGTGTTGAGTTTTTTTAATGTTTAGAGCTATTCCCAACTATTTAATTTAACTACTATTTAATATTTATAGCTATTCCCAACTGTCCAGAAGCAAGTTTTCGCTTTACAGGAACAAAAATAACCAGAACAAAGAAAAAAAATAACCAGAACAAAAATAACGTTTCAGACACCATATACAACCAAATCAAAAAAAATTCAGCCACGATGTGATATAAATACACAAAATGAATTACATTATCAAAATTTTAGTGAGTCATTATTATTAATAATTCGCGCAACGCGACCATAAATTGCCAATTTCGTAGTCTTAAACAGGAATAAAAAAGTTGAGCCACCGCTAAAGTGGCTATCACTGAACAAGATTTAAATTAAATTAATATTTTTACAAATACAAAAGCCACAACAAGTATGAATGTATATATTTTCATAGGAGTGGCGCAGTGGCAGTTAATAGGCATTGCCATAATGGTAATTTATTCATTTCTTCTGAGGGTGCCACCATAATTGAAGAACTTGGACCAAGTTTGTTCTTCTTCTTCTTCATCTTTATCTTGTTATTATTAACGTTTATATCTTAAATTTGTTGTAGCTTCTCTGGTGCGCAAATCTTTTTTTTTGTTTTAAAAATACGCTTAGATTTATATTAAAGCAAAGAGAATGGTATAATAATCTGACCAAATAAATACTGACCGACCAAAAAAATAGCGCGAAGTTAAAGAGCGAATGCAAAAGCAAAAAATGCCATATTCAGACCCAAATAAAGGAGTCAGTCCTAGTCAACGTATATTCATTTAGAAATGATATGGATTTGTGAATTTTATGTGAACTATAGAAATTAGCGTCTGGTTTGGAGAGTTCACCAAATAAAAAATTTAGACCACATGATAATAATGTTTTTTTTTTATTATGAACTAATTATGTATCCAACAAAATTTTAGTTTTTTTTATATTCCGATGCAATGGTAATTAAAAATATCATACTCACAACTATCTTTGATAAACGGAAAATCACCACTTTTTCAATTTGTTTATTGTTTCTTACACATACAAATATAGCCTTTGAATTAAAATAGCGGCGATTTTGCAATAGTTAAAAATAGCTGTGAGTATGATTTTTCAATTCTTACTTTTGCATCAGATTACAAATTAACTAAGACGTCGTTCGGTAATTAGTTGACCGTATTAAAAAACCATTATCATGTGGTGCATTTTTTCACTCCGTAAACCCTGAGAAACTGCACAAACCAGACACTAAATTTCTATAGTCCGACCACTTTAGACTAATTCAAATCTGTTATGCCTGCATACGTCTAGGGTGAATTCACCACTTTTCCTGCTCTATTTTTTGAGCATTTTTCAAGGCTACTAAGTAAATTACCAAAAATACTTTTCTGAATTTTTATATCAAATAAATTTATGGTATTTTAAGATGAATTTTCTACACAACAGTAGTTTTAAGTTGCAATGAAAAACTTTAATACTAAAAACATTTATCTTCATAGAAATTAAACTATGTAATTCGATTTATTTGGAATGATGTCAAGCAAAAAACACGAAGTAATTTGTAGAAACTTGAAAGCAAGCGAAATTTATATAATTCTCTATGTTAAAACTGAGGAAAGTTTAGCTAAAGACGTGACAATGATTTTTTTGCGTCGCAAAGAATTTAGTTTCGCACGGTATTGGAGGTTTTTGTTTGCGTTTCCCCAATGTAAATATAAATATACTTTTTAACTGCGAAACTGCCGAACTATTGGCGAAATGATGTCGAGAAAATGCGATATAATTACTTTTTTCTGGAGGTTTTTATGTCATAGTATAGAATTAATTTCTTAGCTAAACACTTTTAAAAGTGCTTATATTTTTTGCAAACAAATAAATTGTCATTAAAATGTATTGAAATACTATCATTATATACTAAACCTTGATTTTGGACGGTGTTCTTGTCTTTTTTAGTACCTTATGGGCAAAAAGTCACTATAAACTTAAAATTTGCCAGAGAGCGACATAAAAATCAAAATTTTAAATAAAATCAGCAAACAAATATTATACGAAAATCAAAACAAGCTGGCCTCAATGATTTGCAGTGAATCGACTATTTAGCAATTAAGGGCAGTTCACAGCTTTGACTTACCGCTTATGGCTTAAAACTTAAGACTTAAGCGTTTTGCCTTGGGACTTAAGACTTAAGCTTGCCAGTTCACAGCTACCTAATAATTGGCTTATGACTTAAACACTTTTTGTTGAAATTTTAGTAAAAACATCGAATTCGCAATACATTTAATGACAAGATCAATTTTAAGTCAAGTCAATTTTAATTTATAGTTACGTCATTTTACGCATTTTTAGAAATAAATAGTTTGCCCTCCTACTAAAACTCGGCAGAAAATCACAATTATCATGAAACTGCATTTCAGAAACAATTTTTTTGTGTTCTTCAAAATTATCTAATTAGAAGATTTTGATTAGGATACTTTAAATACAAAAAATTGCGTTTTTTGCCGTTAAAAACTGAGAAGAACCAATTACGATTCTTAAAAAGTTTAAAAAAATTTAAATTCAACACGGAATCAATAAAAATCATTGTAATTAGGTTAAGAAACACACCAAAAACTGGAGATTGTGAACGCATTAAAATTATAGTAGGCTTTATTGATTACGAATAGTGATTTTAAATGTACAAGTACAAAAAACACTTTCACATATTTTGTATCGTAAATAATTTCCAGCTTACTTTTTATACTACGAATTTTAACTTAAAAAAGACTTCTTCACAAACAAAAAAAAACAAAGAAGAGTGTGTGAGAAATCCTAAATTCTAAAAAAATAATAATTTAAAACATCCGTCCGTCATGGAAAAGGTCAAAAAGGATACTTAACAGTTTTTAGGAAGGGACAAACTATACAACGTATTCAACCAACGTTTCTAGAGGTTTGAAGAACTATCTAAAACTTTCATTTTTTAAATTATTTTTTAAGAAGCTTCAAAATTTAAGAATTTAACTATTTATAATTTTTTGAATTGCGCAGTTTTGTTGAGTGTATAATTTTTTCTTAGATTTATGACAAAATTTTGGTTTTTCCCCAATTCTCTGACTAAAAGTTGCAAAAAATTTTTGTCGTTTTGTTTTAAAAACTTTCATTTTTCATAAAAAAAAACATTTGTTTTTAATCTTTAAAAGGAATAAATTTAACTAAAGTCTTAAATCAAATTATAACATGATTCAATTCTTAAGTCTAAAGTCATAAGTCTTAAGCGTAAAGTCTTAAGTTTCAAGTTATGCTGTGAAGCGGGCTGTAAGTCATAAGTCCCCACTCTGTCTAAAGTCTTAAGTCTTAAGCCGTAAGTCTGAGCTCTGAACCGCGGTTTAAACTATTTAAATTTTTTAACAAAAACAGATTAATAGTAAAGATTAAGTACTTTGTTGTAAAAATTATTTATCAAATTGCTCAATTTAAAGGTGCGGTGCGGAGTCAAACTTTTTGTTTTCGATTTTGATAATTTTTTGTGATAACCTTACCGCTGCCCCCAATAGCCCACAAAAATTTTTTCAACAAAATATCTCCGTTGGTTCAGGACTTATGGCCCCAAAAATGGCATTTTTCGACAATTCTGTAGGGTGAACGATTTCTTAATGGGTATAACGATTTACGGTACAAATTATGCACTAAAAGAAAGCGGCTACTTTTTACTTTAATGTGATACCTTGATCGTTAAGATTGGTGCAGTATTTATGCAATATAGACTTGTATTGCGTTTTTTGTACAAAAAACCCGCGATTTTTTCGTTAAAAACACTAAACGACGGCAGTGATTTTATAAAGTTTTCCCAATCTTTCTTTCCTTGACTTCATGTTTTTAGCAAAAAAATCGAGTGTTTTTTGTACGAGAAGCGCAATATCTCGACAATTACTGCACCATTCTTAACGATCAAGGTATCAAATTAAAGTAGAAAGTAGCCGCTTCGTTTGAATGCATAATTTGTAATTTAAGTCGTTTTACCCATTAAGCAATCTTTCAGGTACAAAATTGTCGAAAAACGCCAATTTGGGGGGCATAACTCCTGAACGACTGGAGATATTTTGTTGAAAAAATTTTGTGGGCTATTGGGGGCAGGGGTAAGGTTTTCACAAAAAATCATCAAAGTCGAAGACAAAAAGTTTGATTCCGCACCGCACCTTTAAGAGAAATTTTTTTTTAGTTAACTATGCGAGAATTAAAAAAAATATTGTGCGTCCCTATAGGCAATTTGCACTGAAACTTATAATAAACATAAATAAAGGATGCCCTTGCATTGCTGACTGTGCAGAAAATCCCGTAAGTGATGCAAAAATTTTTAAAGGCGAATGACAAAATCACTGGGATTTTTAACAAATACATCACATTGATTATTTGTTACAGAAGTAAGCAACAAAACTTTGTTTACAAGTTTAAAAAGACTAACTATTTTAACTCGTTTTTAAGCTAAACCTAATTTTGAAAAATGGCTTAGGAATAGAGCAGGTAAAGTGGGCGATTCCACTCTCGGACGTATGTTTAGACAAAAAGAGGGAACTAAACTAAGATCGACATACGTAAATCAATAGAAAATTAGCATTTGGTTTGCGTGCATTTGCTCACTACAGTAAACTTATGACCTAACATAACTGTAGTTTCTTATATAGTCCAGTGTAATGGCAAATGAAAAAAAATCATACTCACAGCAATCTTTGACAATCACAAAATCGTTACTTTTTAAATTCAAAGGTTATATTTGTATGTGCTATGAAATGCACATTATTTAATTAAGATTGCAATTCTTATTGCAAATTAGACACAGTAGTGATTAAAACGTTAGGAAAATTAAACAAAAAATCCGACTTTTAAATAAAAAAAAGTTTTTGGTCTTTTATTTACGTATTTACTTTTGGTTTTTTCAAAAAGTAACAATCCATTTATTTTACTGAATTTTAATACGTGCTTACTTCAGTCGCGGTTTGATGTGAGACTGACATATTCTCAAACTCTAATAACCTAATACACTGGAGAACATGTAGCACAACTTATTTATTGACGAACATTTGCATTATATTAATTTTTTATTCCTTTACATTAACTAAAGACCGCGTTACATGCATTTTAAAGTTCAAAATAAAAAAGAAACGAATAGTTAGTATTTCATTGTTAAAAATATAATAAACATTATTTAAGGAAGATAAACCGCATAACGATTATTTTAAACGGTTTTGGTTATTTATTTTTTTATGAATTATGAGCAAAAAATACAGTTTTCATATATTATTTAGACCAGAATTAGGTTTTTTTATATATAATTTCTTTAAAACTATTTACTCGCCACACCATGTCAACATACATGGGCAAGTTAAAACGGAGTAGGGGGTTAAACCCGGAATGAGGGGGGGGGGGTTAAAATCCGAGAAACGCAAACATGCATGTCACACCTATTGCTACAAAATCAATCTCGGTAATGTTTTAAAACCCAATAATAAATTATTAACCTGTATTTAAAATAAAAAAGGCATTAAAGCAAATATCAATTTATCTCATGGGTGAGTTTCAAAATAATAATTTTTTCTCAGGCTTGAAACTGAAACAAATTGTACTATTTTTGTGTAAAATATAAACCCTAAAATATTTATTTAAAAAAAACAAAAAAAACAAAGGCGTTTTAAAATTAAAATAATATTGGTTTCTAAGAGTAAATAAAATAAAAGTTAATTATAAAATACACTATAAACGACACAAAATATCATCCAATTTTATTGACTCTATTTTTAATGCAAAGTTCACGATGATTTAACACTTTAATGAAAAAATGACCTTAGTAAAGAATGAATTATTAGTAAACAAAAAGACTTACTAGTGAAATCTTATAAAATAATACCTTATAAAATAATCATTTTTGTAAGGGGGGTATCATTTTTATATTAGTCCCATAAGGTTTAACTAAAAAGATACCTACTCATTGCATTTTAAATTATGCCTCAGGTGTTCTTGCATTATGCGAGGGTTAATAAATAAATAAAATAACACTACTTGGAAGGAATTTAAAGCGGGTGGGCCGAAAATGGGGGACATGAAGCCAAAAAATCTAAATAAGTAAACTTTAAACCTAGAGCTAACTTCACACAATTCTTTATTTAGGTGTTAAATTTCAAATTTGTGCGGTTTTGAGTTTTCAACTGCTCTAAGTTCCGTAGTAATGGCTTCAGACGTCGAAGGTATCACCATCAGAATTAATTAAATCACATTTCAAATTCTTAACCGCCAAAAGCTAGCTTTCTGGAAAGTTTCTTCAAACTCTATCCATTATTAACGAATTTGATTTATATACCTTTTCTTAAATAACATGTTGTTAACATGGAGTTATCATGGCCAATATTTAACCTGCTATGAGTGGACCTACCCTTTAGCTTTCTGGTTCAAGAAAAAGTCAAAATTTTTCATATGTAAAATGCATTAGACTAGAAATCAACAACCCTGTTTTGAATTGTTTAAGCAAAAATACATTCACAGTTTTGAGGGGCAGCTAATATAGATTTGCAAGATTTTCAAAAAACCGGAAAAACACAGAGCTAATAAGCGGAGATAAGAAAAAACTATTTTGAACTCCACGCTTTACTCGGAATTGAAAATAAAGCCGTTCAAATGCGTCAAAAGGAGTCACAGGCGGAACTGAACAACCGACTCACTATTACTCAGACCGTCGCCTTCACTGCGGTCGTCGACTTGTCGGCGTTTGCAACAAGAGTCGGAGTGGAAATCGCTCCTCTCTGACTCCGACCGCTTTCGCCATCCGCGGGCGCGCGTGGAAGTTGTTCCGGCTGGATTTTCTCAATCAGGGATGGGGAAAATTAGATTTGCAAGCTTTTTCCAAATTAAGCAGCCGGCCTTTTAGTTTACACGCGGGAATTAAGCGCGAGGGGCTGCCGAATAACCAGTGCGGATTACGATTACCTTCCTATTATTTCCCTTCCACTCGGCTATTAGCGCGAAAACCCGACTGAGAACAGACCGTCCAACTGGCATGGATCCGCTCGTTGTTACTTTGATACAAAAAGTCACAATCAGTATAAAATCAACGTTACGTTGACTCATTCTGTCATGGTAACGACGCACTGCAAATAAAGCACAATCTGCCACCGTTTACCAAACAAACAAATACAGCTATATATAATACTCGATAGGTTAGTAATTGATGAAATGCAAACTTTCTTTATTTCAAAATTAGCAATAAACCATCCTTTTCTGAAGAAGCTTGCAACTATTAGTTCTATTTTAAAAAAGTTGATTTGTCAACAACAACACAAAAGAACGAATTTTAAAGCTATACCTTTGTTTTTGTTTTAAGTTTAATCATGTTGTTGTTTTTGGAATTATTCTATTGAATTGGTTTGTTGGCAAGATTTTGATCTCGATAAGAACGGTGGCAGGCAGTGCACCAAAATTATGGTGATAAAAGTTTTGAGACAGGTATAAACAGTAAAGTATTAAAAGGCAGTTTAGATTCCCAGTCTCACCAGTCTCAGTCTCGACCCTAAATTTGTCCCAGTCTCGGCCCTGAAAATATGGCACCATGTTGGTAGTGGTTTATTTTTAATATACCTTAAATAAATATATCTATTAAATATATCTATTAAAAAGAAACAGATAAATCAACATCCACATCCGATTTGATCAAGGACTAAAAAGACCCTTGGCCCGAATGTTTTGGCTCTAAAAATGTCGAAAACATCTGTAAATCATTGTAAAATAAAAAACTTGTTGTAATAAAATAGTTTTGAATTCAAATTAAAAATTTGAGACACCTGTAGATTTAAGTTTAATTCAAAAGTGTTTATCTAACGAATATGTTCTGACTATTATATTTGCCATTTTATTTTTAATTTTGGCTTTTACTCAAAACTACATAAAAACATAAAAATAAACTAAACATAAACTAAACATAAACTAGTTTCAGTAAAAACATCAAAAACCAAATAATTCAATTTTTATCGAAAAAGATTTTATTTCAAAAATGCTTCATAATCTTGAAAGTTGCTTACATCCAGCCTAAGTTTTAAACTAAGCCGAAGTTTTTACAGTTGTGTTCACACAAAAAGCATTTGGCAAAAGATGATTTATGCCAAAAACTTGACTCAGTGCAGCTTTAAAAAGTTATATACACTTTTTTTCTGGTGGTATAGTACTTGTAATACAAGTAAACAAAGCCAAGTGAGTGTAAAAAGCTTTGGTTAGCTATCGCTGTTGTATAATTTTTAGTAACATATTAATCAGACTTATCACCTAATATAAACAAGCGAACGCGACCAAAATTTTTCTTCCTCAGCGATCAATAAATTTTTAGAAACAAAGCACCGGTTTTTTGGTAAATCTTACAGATTTAAAAATATTATCAAACGCTATGTATTATTTTAATACACAAGTAAAATACAAATAACAACATGATTACTTATAAATAAGCAAACGTATTTCTGGTTAATAAATACATTATACCCACCTGCACAATATTTTGCTGTTTATGTATATTCTCTAATCTTCCTTCGCTATTTTATACCTAGCTTATGGAGTTTAATATGAGAGCTGTAAAAAGTTAAAATTAATCTCTGTTCAGTAGTTTTAGGAAATTTATAAGAAAATGATTTATATAACGCATAAAATGTTCTTTTGCGATCGTAAAATAAAACTGCCTTTGCAGAGCAAATAAAACTAAAACAATTTTGGAAAAAAACAGCCACAGTCAAGCTTGAACCAAAAAAAAACCATGTCTATTTTATTACAAGAATTCAAGGCCAAAAATAAAAAAAAGTTCCAATGAAATTGAAAAAGCCGTCACTTGGATTATTTTCTAAACCGCCACATCTTTTTATTTGTAATAAAAAAACGTACAGTGAAGTCTATGTTAACTTGACTTTGAAGCATTTTACTTTATGGGCCACGTATACAAAGAGGAATACGTCGTTATTCTAACACAATGAGTCAGATTCGTCAAAAAATACTCGTAACTGTGACTTTTTTATATCTGAACATACAATTAATATAAACAAAATGAGTCAGAGTCACGTTGATTTTATACTGATTGTGACTCTTTGTATCAGAGTAACGACGAATAAATAAGAGGGCTAAAATGCTTGGTCGTTAATTTTCATGGGACAGGAAGATTACTATTTTACATTAGTGGCATTTAGTGGCATAAAATTTAGAGGAATTTATAAACACGTTTCAATAAAATCATTGCTCTGCAAAATGTCCTTTGATTTGTCTGGCGAAAAACTTTTTGTATAAAAATTATCCTTATCTAATAAACAATGGTAAAACGTAGGTAGACCACAAAAAGCTAAAAGAAATATTATGGACATTTATTTCATTATAATTTATTTAATATTGTAATCTAGACAAATATTGCAACCAAAATCTGCGTAAGGATTTGCCAAAAGGAATTATAGATGTTAATATTTGGTGGGGTAAAAAATATAAGTTCAATTAGAATCTTTAAAGGTAAAATTTAAAATCACAATGTGTAATGTTTTTTTGATGGTGAGTTTTCCTCATATCAGTTTCATAATACAAATAAACAGTGAAATAAAATGTAAACGGAAAACAAAAAGTTTATCTTTATTTTTTAAGGCTTTATTTCAAGAAATATAATAAATGGTAAAAAACCACAACAAATATTAAAATAAAAAGCTTCATTTCGAAAGTTATCATCATTACAAATTTTTGAGTGCTTTCTTAAAAATAATTTTTAAAAAAATTATTAAGAAAAAAACAACATTAGAATAAAAAAACTTGATTTTTATACTTATCATGAAATTATATTTGTAAAATTAAGGTCGATTGCTGGCCAAATTGACAAAATATCCTAAGCTGCAACCAGTTCATTAAAGCCATAATTAATTTAAATTTAAACTAAATGAATTTCGTTCCTTGCGTTGAGCAAGTTTTTATTATGCTATTAAAATTGCGCAACAAAGTCTAATTTTTGTCTTCTATTTTGACTGTTTTTGTGAAAACCTTACCTTTGCCTCCAACAGAACACAGATTTTTTTCCTAAATATATCGAGCCTAACGGTTTAGGTATTATGTATGACAATTCGAAATTGGCGTTTTTACGGTGATTTTGTAGTTGAAACACTGCTCAATGTCTATATAAAAATTATAAGTTACACATAATACACTTAAAGAGAACGGCAACTTGTTACTTTCTTTTAAAACGATGATTGTTAAAATAAGATTAGTGCAGAATTTGTTAAGATATTGCGTTGGCCTCACAAGAAACCTTCGATTTTTTGCCAAAAACACGATGTTTCGAAAAAAACGTGCACAAAATTTTTATTCCATTTAACACAAAAAAATTCCGGGATTTCTAAAAATAAAACAAACAAAAACCAGACCACCATGCATGATTTTTATTATTTTCTCATCAAAAATGATCTAAAAAAGGTAATTTAAACAGGTAATTTAAACAGGTTACTTCTCACAATGATATACAAACAACTGAAAAACCATTTTATAACAAAAAAATTTCGACAACTTCCGTTTTTTCATCATAACACTACCAATAGCTAACAAATCTATTCTTATATGACCTTTAAAGCATACAGCTTTAAATATTAATTCTTATTTGATTGTGGATTAAATTGAATAATTTCACGAATTGATAAAAAAACTGTAAAGGGTAAAATAAAAAAAGGTAAATTTGCTAAGAGCCCAAAAAAAAAATTATTACATTTGAAATAGAAAAAAAACAAAACAAACATTTTTAATAAACTATTTTAATGTTTATTTGATGAAAAAACGAAAACAGCGGCCATATTTTATGGACTCAGTTAAAATTTCCCTCCGATACACTTAAAATGTAATAAAGAATGAGTCACATCAGTAACATATATTTATGTGTTGTTTTGACTTATTTTTTCGTAGTAGTGGTAAATTCATACACCGGAAATCGCAAAAAGGGAAAAGAATATTCACTGAAAATGGTTACTCCCCAATAAGTTTCTCTGTAGGTGGATAAATTGTTTTGTATTAAAACAATAAAAACATTAATCGGAAAAGTTAATTTGGGTAATATTGATTATTTTCACATATTTAGCACGCAAAAAAGTTAAATTAGGTAAACCCAAGTTAAATTATAACTTGTCGTTAAAATGGAGCCCAGTTAATGGGGCATGAACAAGTTATAAAATGTACATGAAGTCAACACCCTACCGATTCGACCTCCTCACTATGTGCTCACACAGGCATAATTTTTTATGGAAAGCAAAATGGATCGGGAGCAAAATACAAAAGCGGGTAGTTCTAAAAAATGCAATACACAATCAAACTTTTCGTCTTCAATTTCAATGATTTTTTTGTGAAATTTTTACCTCTGCTCTCAATCGTCTACTAATTTTTTTTCACCAAAACATTTTCAGCAGTTTAGGGATATGTCTTTCCAAAAATAAGGTTTTTTGAGGCAATTATGTACTGAAAAAGCTGATCAACGGCTATAAAAATTTAAGTTTCAAATAATTTACTCAAAAATGGAATTTTTATACTTTATTGATATCTTAATTATTAAGATTCATGCGGTATTTGTTGAGATATTGCGTTTGCCGTGCAAAAAACTTGTGATTTTTTTTTTTGGCCAAAAACACGAAGTTTAAAACTTTATTTGTCGCGGCAAACTGAAGCAGTAAGAATTATGACCGTGTGAGCACATAGTGAGAGGTCGAATCGGTAGGGTGTTGACTTCATGTACATTTTATAACTTGTTCATGCCCCGATTAATCTGGGTCTTCATTCTAACGAGACAAGTTATAATTTAACTTGGGTTTACCTAATTTAACTTTTTTGCGTGCTAAAATATGTGAAAATAATCAATATTACCCAAATTAACTTTTCGAATTAATGTTTTTATTGTTTTAATACAAAACAATTTATCCATCTACAGAGAAACTTATTGCGGAGTAACCATTTTCAGTGGAAATTCTTTCCCCTTTTTGCGATTTCCGGTGTATGAATTTACCACTACTACGAAAAAATAAGTCAAAACAACACATAAATATATGTTACTGATGTGACTCATTCTTTATTATATTTTAAGTGTATCGGAGGGAAATTTTAACTGAGTCCATAAAATATGGCCGCTGTTTTCGTTTTTTCATCAAATAAACATTAAAATAGTTTATTAAAAATGTTTGTTTTGTTTTTTTTCTATTTCAAATGTAATAATTTTTTTTTTGGGCTCTTAGCAAATTTACCTTTTTTTATTTTACCCTTTACAGTTTTTTTATCAATTCGTGAAATTATTCAAATTAATGCACAATCAAATAAAATTTATCTTTAAAGCTGTTTGTTTTAAAGGTCATATAAGAATAGATTTGTTAGCTATTGGTAGTGTTATGATGAAAAAACGGAAGTTGTCGAAATTTTTTTGTTATAAAATGGTTTTTCAGTTGTTTGTATATCATTGTGAGAAGTAACCTGTTTAAATGACCTTTTAAATTACTTATCATTTTTGATGAGAAAATAATAAAAATCATGCATGGTGGTCTGGTTTTTGTTTGTTTTTTTTTTTTTGATTTTTGGTGCACGTTTTTTTCGAAACATCGTGTTTTTGGCAAAAAATCGAAGGTTTCTTGTGAGGCCAACGCAATATCTTAACAAATTCTGCACTAATCTTATTTTAACAATCATCGTTTTAAAAGAAAGTAACAAGTTGCCGTTCTCTTTAAGTGTATTATGTGTAACTTATAATTTTTATATAGACATTGAGCAGTGTTTCAACTACAAAATCACCGAAAAAACGCCAATTTCGAATTGTCATACATAATACCTAAACCGTTAGGCTCGATATATTTAGGAAAAAAATCTGTGTTCTGTTGGAGGCAAAGGTAAGGTTTTCACAAAAACAGTCAAAATAGAAGACAAAAATTAGACTTTGTTGCGCAATTTTAATAGCATAATAAAAACTTGCTCAACGCAAGGAACGAAATTCATTTAGTTTAAATTTAAATTAATTATGGCTTTAATGAACTGGTTGCAGCTTAGGATATTTTGTCAATTTGGCCAGCAATCGACCTTAATTTTACAAATATAATTTCATGATAAGTATAAAAATCAAGTTTTTTTATTCTAATGTTGTTTTTTTCTTAATAATTTTTTTAAAAATTATTTTTAAGAAAGCACTCAAAAATTTGTAATGATGATAACTTTCGAAATGAAGCTTTTTATTTTAATATTTGTTGTGGTTTTTTACCATTTATTATATTTCTTGAAATAAAGCCTTAGAAATAAAGATAAAACTTTTTGTTTTCCGTTTACATTTTATTTTACTGTTTATTTGTATTATGAAAACGATATGAGGAAAACTCACCATCAAAAAAAAATTACACATTGTGATTTTAAATTTTACCTTTAAAGATTCTAAATTGAGCTTATATTTTTACCCCACCAAATATTAACATCTATAATTCCTTTTGGCAAATCCTTACGCAGATTTTGGTTGCAATATTTGTCCTTGGTTACAATATTAAATAAATTATTCGAAATAAATGTCCATAATATTTCTTTTAGCTTTTTGTGGTCTACCTACGTTTTACAGATTATTAGATAAGGATAATTTTTATACAAAAAGTTTTTTCGCCAGACAAATAAAGGACATTTTGCAGAGCAATGATTTTATTGAAACGTGTTTATAAATTCCTCTAAATTTTATGCCACTAAATGCCACTAATGTAAAATAGTAATCTTCCTGTCCCATTAAAATTAACGACCAAGCATAGCCCTCTTATTTATTCGTCGTTCTCTGATACATAAATATTGTGACAATCAGTATAAAATCAACGTGACTCCTACCATTTGTTATATTAATTGTATGTTCAGATATAAAAAAGTCACAAGTTACGAGTATTTTTTCAATCTGACTCATTGTGTTAGAATAACGACGTATTCCTCTTGTAAAATAAAAAACTTTTAAAAATATTTAATTCATTAAAAATTTAGACCCTTAGATTAATTAATTCAAATTTTCTAACGAATATTCCTATTATTTTCCTTTTTTTTTAATTTTGCTTTTACTCAAAACTACATAAAAACATAAAAATAAACTAAACATAAACTAGACAAACCATTTCAGAAAAAACATCCAAAAAACCAAATAATTCAATTTTTATCGAAAAAATTTTATTTCCAAATGCTTCATAATCTTGAAAGCTGCTTACATCCAGCCTAAGTTTTAAACTAAGCCGAAGTTTTTACAGTTGTGTTCACACAAAAAGCATTTGGCAAAAGATGATTTATGCCAAAAACTTGACTCAGTGCAGCTTTAAAAAGTTATATACACTTTTTTCTGGTGGTATAGTACTTGTAATACAAGTAAACAAAGCCAAGTGAGTGTAAAAATCTTTGGTTAGCTATCGCTGTTGTATAATTTTTGGTAACATATTAATCAGACTTATCACCTAATATCAACAAGCGAACGCGACCAAAATTTTTCTTCCTCAGCGATCAATAAAATTTTAGAAAGAAAGCACCGGTTTTTTGGTAAATTTTACAGATTTAAAAATATTATCAAACGCTATGTATTATTTTAATACACAAGTAAAATACAAATAACAGCATGATTACTTATAAATAAGCAAACGTATTTCTGGTTAATAAATACATTATACCCACCTGCACAATATTTTGCTGTTTAAGTATATTCTCTAATCCTCCTTCGCTATTTTATACCTAGCGTATGGAGTTTAATATGAGAGCTGTAAAAAGTTAAAATTAATCTCTGTTCAGTAGTTTTAGGAAATTTATAAAAAAATGATTTATATAACGCATAAAATGTTCTTTTGCGATCGTAAAATAAAACTGCCTTTGCAGAGCAAATAAAACTAAAACAATTTTGGAAAAAAACAGCCACAGTCAAGCTTGAACCAAAAAAAACAATGTCTATTTTATTACAAGAATTCAAGGCCAAAAATAAAAAAAAGTTCCAATGAAATTGAAAAAGCCGTCACTTGGATTATTTTCTAAACCGCCACATCTTTTTATTTGTAATAAAAAAACGTACAGTGAAGTCTATGCTAACTTGACTTTGAAGCATTTTACTTTATGGGCCACGTATACAAAGAGGAATACGTCGTTACTCTAACACAATGAGTCAGATTCGTCGAAAAATACTCGTAACTTGTGACTTTTTTATATCTGAACATACAATTAATATTAACGAAATGAGTCAGAGTCACGTTGATTTTATACTGATTGTGACTCTTTGTATCAGAGAAACGACGAATAAATAAGAGGGCTAAAATGCTTGGTCGTTAATTTTAATGGGACAGGAAGATTACTATTTTACATTAGTGGCATTTAGTGGCATAAAATTTAGAGGAATTTATAAACACGTTTCAATAAAATCATTGCTCTGCAAAATGTCCTTTGATTTGTCTGGCGAAAAACTTTTTGTATAAAAATTATCCTTATCTAATAAACGATGGTAAAACGTAGGTAGACCACAAAAAACTAAAAGAAATATTATGGACATTTACTTCATTATAATTTATTTAATATTGTAATCTAGACAAATATTGCAACCGAAATCTGCGTAAGGATTTGCCAAAAGGAATTATAGATGTTAATATTTGGTGGGGTAAAAAATATAAGTTCAATTAGAATCTTTAAAGGTAAAATTTAAAATCACAATGTGTAATTTTTTTTTGATGGTGAGTTTTCCTCATATCGTTTTCATAATACAAATAAACAGTAAAATAAAATGTAAACGGAAAACAAAAAGTTTTATCTTTATTTCTAAGGCTTTATTTCAAGAAATATAATTTATGGTAAAAAACCACAACAAATATTGAAATAAAAAGCTTCATTTCGAAAGTTATCATCATTACAAATTTTTGAGTGCTTTCTTAAAAATAATTTTTAAAAAAATAATAAGAAAAAAACAGCATTAGAATAAAAAAACTTGATTTTTATACTTATCATGAAATTATATTTGTAAAATTAAGGTCGATTGCTGGCCAAATTGACAAAATATCCTAAGCTGCAACCAGTTCATTAAAGCCATAATTAATTTAAATTTAAACTAAATGAATTTCGTTCTTTGCTTTGAGCAAGTTTTTATTATGCTATTAAAGTTGCGCAACAAAGTCTAATTTTTGTCTTCTATTTTGACTGCTTTTGTGAAAGCTGTACCTTTGCCTCCAACAGAACACAGACTTTTTGCCTAAATATATCGAGCCTAACGGTTTAGGTATTATGTATGACAATTCGAAATTGGCGTTTTTTCGGTGATTTTGTAGTTGCAACACTGCTCAATGTCTATATAAAAATTATAAGTTACACATAATACACTTAAAGAGAACGGCAACTTGTTACTTTCTTTTAAAACGATGATTGTTAAAATAAGATTAGTGCAGTATTTGTTAAGATATTGCGTTGGCCTCACAAGAAACCTTCGATTTTTTTGCCAAAAACACGATGTTTCGAAAAAAACGTGCAGCACACTTAGTCGTATTTTTATCCGAGCATTTAACACAAAAAAATATCGCCCGGGATTTTTAACAAAAATCAAAAAAAAACAAACAAAAACCAGACCACCATGCATGATTTTTATTATTTTCTCATCAAAAATGATCTAAAAAAGGTCATTTAAACAGGTTACTTCTCACAATGATATAAAAACAAACAAATGAAAAATCATTTTATAACAAAAAAATTTCGACACCTTCCGTTTTTTTCATCATAACACTACCAATAGCTAACAAATCTATTCTTATATGACCTTTAAAACAAACAGCTTTAAAGATAAATTTTATTTGATTGTGGATTAATTTGAATAATTTCACGAATTGATAAAAAACTGTAAAGGGTGAAATAAAAAAAGGTAAATTTGCTAAGAGCCCAAAAAGAAAAATTATTACATTTGAAATAGAAAAAAAACAAAACAAACATTTTTAATAAACTATTTTAATGTTTATTTGATGAAAAAACGAAAACAGCGGCCATATTTTATGGACTCAGTTAAAATTTCCCTCCGATACACTTAAAATGTAATAAAGAATGAGTCACATCAGTAACATATATTTATGTGTTGTTTTGACTTATTTTTTCGTAGTAGTGGTAAATTCATACACCGGAAATCGCAAAAAGGGAAAAGAATATTCACTGAAAATGGTTACTCCCCAATAAGTTTCTCTGTAGGTGGATAAATTGTTTTGTATTAAAACAATAAAAACATTAATCGGAAAAGTTAATTTGGGTAATATTGATTATTTTCACATATTTTAGCACGCAAAAAAGTTAAATTAGGTAAACCCAAGTTAAATTATAACTTGTCGTTAGAATGAAGACCCAGATTAATCGGGGCATGAACAAGTTATAAAATGTACATGAAGTCAACACCCTACCGATTCGACCTCTCACTATGTGCTCACACGGTCATAATTCTTACTGCTTCAGTTTGCCGCGACAAATAAAGTTTTAAACTTCGTGTTTTTGGCCAAAAAAAAAAAATCACAAGTTTTTTGCACGGCAAACGCAATATCTCAACAAATACCGCATGAATCTTAATAATTAAGATATCAATAAAGTATAAAAATTCCATCTTTGAGTAAATTATTTGAAACTTAAATTTTTATAGCCGTTGATCAGCTTTTTCAGTACATAATTGCCTCAAAAAACCCTATTTTTGGAAAGACATAACCCTAAATTGCTGAAAATGTTTGGCGAAAAAAAATTAGTAGACGATTGAGAGCAGAGGTAAAAATTTCACAAAAAAATCATTGAAATTGAAGACGAAAAGTTTGATTGTGTATTGCATTTTTTAGAACTACCCGCTTTTGTATTTTGCTCCCGATCCAATTTGCTTCCATAAAAAATTATGCCCGAAACGCAAAAATTGACAAAACATCATCTTTAAAAATTTGTATATGTTTAGTGTTCTTGAAGACTCAAAATCAACTTTTTTTAAAACCTAAGCAAAGTTATTATTATAAATATTTATCTAGTTTATGAATCATTCATATATTGGTGTGCGGAAACACAATAGCAAACGGCCGAAATCAAGCCGTTTACCTTGTTTTATTGGTTTTAGTAATCTGATGTAGGAAATTCCCATAATTTTAACAAAAATATTGTATTGTAACATCCAAAAGACCAAAACCAAACAAAAAAATTTAGTAAAAAAAAATTAGGAACATTTGGTTGTTTTTCTAAATTTTTCGACTGACAAGTACAAGACTTAAAATTGTGCATAACTTTCAGTCTTACCATCTCACCAACTGAAGTGCTGTGTTACACCTTTACCCGTTGATTCGGCGGCAATAACATTCGTGTTTAAAAGTCATCGACAAAGAAAGTTCCCACAATGTAAGTAGTTCAAAAAACTAAGCAGTGATACATTTTTAAAAATCAACTTTAACTATTCCGAATATTTAGAAACATTTACAAAATTTATTGTCTTAGATAAAAGCTTGCGGTTAGCTTTCTAAAACTAAAATTTTTTATGTGGTCATAAACATTTTTAAGAATGTTTTAATATTATATTTTTAAAGCAGTAGCAAGCTATATTGTTTCATTTCATACATACGTCGAATGACAGTTAACTAAAACAATAGATATGCTTTTAAAAATAAATATGCTTTTAAAGGATTTATCTGATTGTTTAGTCTTGAAAGGATATTATATTTAACAATTAAGTTTTCAAAATTAAATTTATTAATGCACCCAATTGTAACAATCAAATTTAAAGTAAAAAATCTTAAACTTTTTTCTTTAAAATGACAGCTGTTTTTCAGTTATTACGATTCCGTTAAGAAAATTTGCATAAAAATGAATTTTTATTATCTTCCTAAGGCTGTTGCAGGTGACCCCCGAAAATTTAATTGTGGAAGACATAAAAAAAATATGTACAATCATTATATAACATGTTTTGCAAAAAACATGCATGTCGAACCGAGCATGCTAATTAAAAACATCAAAAAAACAAAACAAAAAAAATTAAGCAAAGAATTTAGTGTACATTTACGACATAATACTCTAAAAAACTTGTTTAACACGCATTTTAGTTGTAAAAGCTAGGTTTTTCATCATACCTTTCGTGGACATGGCATAATAAATAAATAATTTTATAAGTTTTGCTGATAGCCAAAAGTCTAATTTTCACTCTGTTCTGACTCTTAAACTTTACAGTTAATAGTTATAAAAGCTTCAATTTTAAAGTTTTTCGCAAAATTATTCTACTAACTGTAGGTTTAACGCAGCAAATGCACAATTTCAGTTTTGTCCTTTTATGATTTATTTACAATTTCAGTTGGTGACTTTAAAAATATACTTTCATAGTTTCTTTCTAATCAAAAAATAATTGGGCGATTGATAAAACACGTCAAAAAAAAACAGTTTTCAAGAAGTTTTGCGAAATCGTCTTTATTTGCTAATGCCTGTCTGTAGGAACTAAAAGCAATTGAAATAAACAATTGGTATAAAATAGCTATAAAGCACTCCCCAGCGCGACACTACATAAATTTGACTAGCAGTTCGAATTTTTCCGTCTGTATTAAAAAGATTAGCATAGAAAAAAATAAGATTAAAAACTTAGGTTATGTTCTTTAAGAAGGAAAAGTTGTCAAATGGTCTATTCTTACATATTCCTAGCTTATAATAAAAAACTTTGCTGCTTAGTCTATTTTTCTTGGTAAATCTTTTAGAATTTCATAATTGGCACCCAAATATATCCACAACCCCCACATACATACACACACAAATACACAACACACGCGCACAAACCAAGGGACGTACTTTTTTGTCACACTTTCTCTGGATTCTTCTTTTTCAAATCCAGACTTACAAAAACGTTGCGAACAAAAAAAAAATAATTAAAAAAAATAATAATAAAAATCTTGTATATAAAATTACGAGCAGTTTGGAAAATAAGTATCAACAAAAAAATGTTTGTTGTAAGACTTATCAACCGTATTTTATATTATTTTTACCAGACAATTGCTTTTAAGATTACAGTTTAAATTAAAAAAAACCCAAGAAAATCATACTATTGGGCTCCTATTTCTAAAACCGTACAATAGACAGAAAATTGCGCAATTTCGTAAGTATTTCTGTTCTTACGCCTTTCCACGCAACATTTCCTTACTTTTCGCAAAAGAAATCACAGTATACAAAAAGGCCGCTGGTTAGTGTTTTTCTGTGCGACCAGGCAAGAAAATCTTTATGATTCGCGCAAGTATTGACTTAACTAATTAAATTTAAACGCGCGTATAAATATTGAATCATTTGATACATATAAAATGATTAAACGATTGCCAAAGTTTGGTTTTCATTATGAAATTCTAATTTGAGGGGGTACTAATGAAGTTAAATGGTTTACGACGGTACAACCGCAGATCCGTAAATTACAACATTGGCTTAACCTGGCAAAACATAGAATAGGTTCAACCGCAAGTGATTCACCTGTTTGTCGAACTGGATATTAACGCCCAATTTATCACCTACACCTCATTTTTAAATACCAAGTTTCTGCTGAAAACTATAAACACTATGCTGAACGTACAAAAATGCATTATTGAATTTTTTTAACATTTCAAATTTCCAGGTTTTCTGAAATTTACATTGCAGGTTTAGTATAGCGAAAATTTGGTCGGCCGTACCAGCAAGAAACAAAGTTTTTCTTAGATGAAATGCATTTCACTGTGTTATTTTTAACAGGAAATATTATAAATGATAAACCATGTATTTGAACAATTTTAGCTTTTTGTGTTAAGCATCACACAGTTGTTTTTTTTTGATGAACCCAAAAAATTTACAAATGGAAAACCTCAGTCACGCAAAAAATAGCTTTAAACAATGGTCAAAAGTTAACAAACATAATTGAAATCGTTTTAATATTGTTGTTAAATTTTAGGTTTTTTAGAAAATTGGTAAAATCTATTTATTTCATAACGTCTAGTAGTAACGTCATAAAGTAGTTCTTTGAAATCATCTGATCATTGGAAAAATATATTAAAAAAGTATTCTCTGTTTTTTTTAGCGATACTGGAAAAAAGTTGACAAAACATTTTTTGTGTGCGGTCTTATAACTTTTGAACGCGCCGCGATCAATATGCAAATATCTCGCGTTAAGGTCCCTGTACTTTTGGCTACCTCCTGAAAAAATTTTTTTTCAAAAATTTTGGGGGGTTAGCCCCAAAATTACCGAAATTTACGGTTGATTTTTTTCGACCAAATTTCTAACTTTTTACCATATGGGGCTTTACGTCTGAAAATTTTTTTGCAAATTGCCCATACTTTTCTGAGTTCAAAAATATATAATTTGTTAGGGGTAACCTACCTGGGTCGGGTACCCCGAGAGGTTAAAGGGGGTCAATTTCACGATTTTTGCTAAAAATCTTTGTATGGGGGACACATTATGCATATTTTGGCATCATGCTCAAAAACTGTTAGAGCCACAGGCCTGAGATTTTGTCATTTTTTGTAATTTTGTAATTTTGTCATTTTTTCATTTTAAGTGACATGTTTATACTCATATGAAAGCTCTCGATGCACTGATTTCAAAAATATATGGTTTTTAATTTTTTTCAGTGGTTACCCATTTTTGCACCCATCAGTGTACCCCCTAAAATTCTTAAGAGGTGATTTTATTATAATACCATCATGTTTATACTCATATCAAAGCTTTAGACACGCTGATCTTAAAAATAAAAATTTCAACTCGATTCACCCAATGGTTAACCATTGGGTGAATCGAGTTGAAATATATATTTTTGGGATCAGCGTGTCTAAAGCTTTTATATGAGTACAAACAAGACGGTATTGCAATAAATATATAAAAATGACCTCTTAAAAATTTTTGGGGGTACAATTTGGTTGTAAAAATGGTAATCATTGGGTAAATCGGGTAAATTGGGTTGGGTTAATTTTAGGGGGTACATTGATGGGTGCAAAAATGGGTAACCACTGAAGAAAATTAAAAAAAACCCATATATTTTTGAAATTAGTGCGTCGAGAGTTTTCATATGAGTATAAACATGTCACTTGAAATTAAGAAATGACAAAATTACCATTTTTCAAAATTGGGGGTATTTGGGGGTATGTAACCGGGTAACCATAAAAAATTTTAGTCTAAAATTAATATTTGTGAAATCAGCACGCATAGAGCTTTCAAACGAATATAAACACAGCTTATAAATAATAAAAACAAAAAAAATCACCCCTTACTAATTTTGGGGGTACAAAGGGGTTTGTATTTTGGTTACCCAATTATTTAGAGCAAATTTTTTTATATTTTTTAAATCAGCACGCCGAGAGCTTTCAAATGATATATTTCTCGCCTATGTAGAGGGGCTGTGTCAAAAAAATTTTTTAGGGGTCAGCCATTGCAGTGCCTTAGGGCATCAAGATTTTTTTGAGACTATCACCAAAATGTCTGACTTAAATTTTCGCATAAATCCCCCGGTCTCAAGCCTGTGGTTCTAATAGTTTTTGAGCATGATGCCAAAATATGCATAATGTGTCCTCCATACAAAGATTTTTAGCAAATATCGTGAAATTGATCCCATTTAACCTCTCGGGGTACCCGACCCAGGTAGGTTACCCCTAACAAATTATTTAATTTTGTGCTCAAAAAAGTATGGACAATCTGCAAAAAAATTTATTCAGACGTAAAGCCCCATATGGTAAAAAGTTAGAAATTTGGCCGAAAAAAATCGACCGTAAATTTTGGCGATTTTGGGGCTATTTGAAAAAAAATTTTTTTCAGAAGGTAGCCAAAAGTACAAGGACCTTAACGCGAGATATTTGCATATTGATCGCGGCGCGTTCAAAAGTTATAAGACCGCAAACAAAAAATTTTTTGTCAACTTTTTTCCAGTATCGCTAAAAAAAAACAGAGAATATATAAATTAATTAACATGATTTTTGAATGTTTTCAACGTAACTGCATTACTTTTAGCATATAAAAGCTTTGTTAGACCCACAATTAAGTACTGCACTCTTGTGTGGTCGCCATATTTTTTGAAGGATATTGATTGTATTGAAAAAAATCCAGCGCTATTTTACACGGCGATTATATTTAAAATGTGGTTTAAGTCGAATATCTAGTTATATTGAGCGAATAAACTTTTTAAATCTTCAATTTCTTGAAGAACGGAGAATACATTTTGATCTTTTATTATGGTACTCAATAATAAACAAAATAAGTGATCTAGTTTTTTTTGACTGTTTTGGGCAGAATTTTGGGTAAAAATGATCATTATCAAAAGCTATTTATTCTTTTTTTTTGAGAGTGGCAAGGTATTGGAATGTTTTACTTGAGTGTATTGTAAAAGCAAATTCATTAAAAACATTTTAAAAAATTAAAACTTTTTTCTTTTAGTAATTTTACGAAATTTTACAGGCACATGTAAGTAGCCCCCGGGTTCTGTGTTACCTTCCCTTTATTTATTTAATATTTCCAACGATTTAAGATTTGGCGGCGGGACCGCCCATCAAAATTTTTTTATACTAGGTAGGTCCATTTTTTTCCATAAATTTATTAAAACATTTTATATTCATTTTGTTTATATAAGCTACATTTTTGTTACATTTGCGAACCTTAACGTCGTAATATAATAAAATAAAAAAAGTTTTAAACTTTTATAAAACCAAGTAAAAAAATAATGTATCCTTGAAAAATGCTGTAATTTTAATTTTTGATATTTTTTGGTTTAGTTTGTATTTTGTAGGACTAAGTACACAATAGATTTAATTTGTAAAAAACTTGTTAGTAAAAAAAGAACATTGATATAAAAATATATGTACCAAGTCTACACCAGCTACAGGCGCTGTGTAAAAAGGGGTCAACGCCTAGGTTTATCTTTTTCCCAGTCAAATCTGTCGGACTCTTTATAGCCAAATTCATCCATGATTTGGCGGAGTTGAGCAAAAATATTATCATAGTCAGGCTGGTTCCAATATTTTAATTCATCAATGTAGTCCAGTATAGTTTGATACTGCTTGGGTGTTTTGGCAACCAAAAGGCAGTTTTTTCTTGTTTTTTCCTTTTCTCGACCAACTTCATCTTTGTCGTTCATATCTGACCAGGGGAGTCTTCCTCTTGTTATTTCTACTTGCATGTAAAACCAGGTCTCTAAGTCGTCTTTTCTACAAAATTTATAATATAATTAATATATATATCAGAGTGTGACACAATGTGTCCCTTCCGTGAAAACTCAAAGCAAAAATATATAATACTATATAATATGTTAAGGAAAAATATGACACTCAGTCTCAGAAGCGAAACGATTTGGTGCCATTTTTTGAGCACTGCAATTAACTGTTGTGCACATAAAATGGCAAAACAACTGTTCTTATTGAGGCATGTGTCGTGAAAATGGGCACTGCTCAAAATGTAGCAGTGTTTTTGCACATATCCTAGCATGCTAACTCGAACGGACTGCATTTTGAAGTACACTGCACTTTATTGGCAATCTTGTGCGCATATATGCGCATATACTGCACATAAAATAGCACAACCGCCGGAAACAAAAAAAATAAACCCACTAAAAAACCACTACTTAGTTTGCACACTGTACACAAAATAACTTATAGTATAGACATACAAAAATAAAATCCAATGCAATACACAAATTGATCTATTTATGTATTGCATTGGATTTTATTTTTGTATGTCTATACTAAAAGTTTGTATTTTGTGTGCAGTGTGGAAACTAAGTAGTGGTTTTTAGTGGTTTTTTTTGTTTCTCGCGATTGTGCTATTTTATGTGCAGTATATGCGCATATATGCGCACAAGATTGACAAAAAAGTGCAGTGTACTTCAAAATGCAGTGCGTTCGAGTTAGCATGCTAGAATATGCGCAAAAATACTGCTACATTTTTAGCAGTGCCCATTTACACGACACATGCCTCAATAAGAACAGTTGTTTTGCCATTTTATGCGCACAACACTTAATGGCAGTGCTCAAAAAATGGCACCAAATAGTTTCGCTTCTGAGACTGAGTGTCATATTTTTCCTTAATATAATATATAGTATTATATATTTTTGCTCAAAGTACAAGCGTTAATAAAAAGCGATTATCTTTTCCCTTTCATTGTTCGGCCTATGGTGTAATGGATAGCACGCCAGAGTTGACTTTGGATGTTACGGGTTTTGTATTGGCCAAATTTTAGTAGTAAATCGGCTGTCTAAATTTTTCAGCCCCTGATTATTTTCGCTTCCACTTTGGCTCGTCACAAAAGTTATTTTAATATTTCTTGTTTGCGTCATGGTTCCCGCTTAATTCCGGCGGCCGTGGTGACAATTTGTGCGGTCGATCATGATGTATTAAAATTTTTTTTTATAGCTGAAGCGGGCCGGCGATGGATATTCCATATTGCCGCCTACCACCTTATATCACCACTGTTGTTGATGTAGACATAAAAACAACTGACAACGGAGAATCAATTGATAATCACGATTTTGTGATCTGCAAAATTGTTCGGTCGATCATGACGTATATGCAAATTTTATTTAAAACATTTATAACTCGGCTGAAGAAATCTATGACTTGAAATTCAGAACATAAATAGATAGAACTTGTAACGGAGAATTGATTGGTAGCGATGTTTTTTTGATTTAATATTTGTGCTGTAAAAGTAAATGGGATTTACAGTTAGCAAGCTTATACCAAAAAGCACAGCCAATCCCACGGGTCTTAAGTTTGCTGGTCTTTTAACGAACATATAACAGAAAGCGGAGAACATATATATAACATATATATAAAACAACATAAAAGAACATATATATAACAGAAAGCGGAGCATGGATTGATAATCAAGATTTTGTGATTTGACAAATTGTGCGGTCGATCATGACATATATGCAAATTCAAAGATAATCTTAACGGCCGCCAGTTACAAGACAAGACTTGAACTACTTGTCCATCCGCCTGGGTTCGTTCTTTGGTGTGCTACGCGTGCATTGTGTGTACGTGTTTTAATTAAAGAAACAACAATAATTCAATTCTACTGAAATTTTTTGAAACAAATTAGCTTATGATGCTGGTAAAGGGAGGTTGGAGAAAATGGAAATAGAAAATTTAGAAGAAAAATTTAAATTTAAATTGAAATAGCCGTGTGTGTGTGTGTGTGTGTGTGTGTGTGTGTGTGTGTGTGTGTGTGTGTGTGTGTGTGTGTGTGTGTGTGTGTGTGTGTGTGTGTGTGTGTGTGTGTGTGTGTGTGTGTGTGTGTGTGTGTGTGTGTGTGTGTGTGTGTGTGTGTGTGTGTGTGTGTGTGTGTGTGTGTGTGTGTGTGTGTGTGTCTGCGTGCGTGCGTGCTTACGTGCGTGTGTGTGCGTGTTGGATTGTGCGTGCGTGCGTCCGTGCGTACATGCGTTTGTGTATAAATATTGTATTGTATTTTTTTATAGAAGAAGCGGGCCGGCGATGGATATTCCATATTGCCGCCTACCACCCTATATCAGCACTGTTGTTGATGTAGAATTTTAGTTAAAGGCCCCACCCCTATCAGGGGATTTTAGGGAGCAGATGTGAGTTTTACACTTTTGTATGAGTATAATATATAGAAATAAATATTGAAAATGCACCTTACCGTGGGAGGAAGGCTTATCTTTTGGTTGCACAACAATGTATGAAAAGATAGGCTTTATCCTCCGGTTGTGGGCTAGGCCGCAATGGTCACACGGTAAGGGCCTAAGCCCCCTCAGCGCGTCAAGCCACCATGCACACAACACATGGTGTGGCAATTACCTCACCAAGGTAGCATGGCGGTTTTGGTAAACCAAATCAACCACGACCTCCAAAGTGGCGTTTTCACCATTGTAGTTTGTCGAGGGGGATTGTATTGTATAAATATTTTATAAATGATTAAAACGCCAAAAAAGGGGCAAACACTAAATTCCACCGACTCCGACTCCGTCCAAAATCTACCGTAATCTACCGTAATTTTTAATATTATGCAAATTTTATTCTAAGCCTAAGCCTAAGCTTAACCTGCACATCAATGTATAATTTGCAGAAATTTGAGGCGGAGTCGGAGTCGGTGGAATTTAGTGTTTGCCAAAAAATGCTAGAAAATTTCGTCATTCGCTTCCCTTCCTTTACATCTGCAAATTAAAAACCAACCTACCTGGAAAGCTCTTTGGATTTATGACAATTTAGGGGAGCATATCTAACAGTGCCGCGAAAACCTGCTGATGCCCTTGGGGTTCTTATTTCTCCTTTCATATTTAAATAACGCCTGGCGAGTCCGAAATCCAAAATAAAAATTATACGGTGCTGGTTGATCTCCTCCCTTCCTTTTGCAAAATTCCCTGGTTTCATATCACGGTGGAGATATCTAAGATTACATACCTTTGTGCTTTAGTTTAACATTTTTTAAAATAAAATTATGTTTATATAGATTTCATGTTTAACCCATGACTATCACTTAAACCTGTTTAATACCTCGTTAAGTGTTAAAAAAACAGAAAGTTTTGATTTAGGTTAACCTAACAATTTTAGAATTTTTAGCCCTTCCACTTAATAACAAAATATAAAATCTTTTTAAAATTAAAAAAACTGCATTAAATGACCAAAAATTAACAATTTTGGACTTTTTCTGACACTCTGACACAACGTTGTGAAAGGACGGCTTTATGAACAAACTATTTATAAGTTATAGCCACTAAACAACACACGTAACTATATTTTACCAGAATTTATGAAAGTTTGTCACACATTCTTAGCAAGAATTACACATGAATTACACATGAAAATTAACGATTTTGGCCCTTTAATAGAAGTTATTTTAAGGTTATATATTGCTTTGTTTTAAATTCTATGCAGTTTGAACACAAAGCAAAAATCCAAAAAATTCACTTTTTGTAGGAAAATGTTGATAATGCAGAATAACGCGAATAAAAACTTTGCAAAAACACTTTATTCAACAACACTTTATTTATCCATTTACTTTTGTGCTAGTTTTTTTGTTTTTTAAAAATAAGCAATTTTTTTAACACTCTAAATTTTTGGACGAAATTAAGACCTAGCCGAAATTAAGTCAGATACCCTATGTACCAAAAAGTTAAAACGTGTAGGTTTGTTACCATATTTACCGTTGATCAAACTATCAATTCAACACTCTAACCAAAAATATATAATAAAGGAAAAACGAGACACTTAGAACTGCTTGAAAACAAAGGTCCTATTTAAATGGGACCTGGTCCCATTTAAATGGGACCTTTGTTTTTAAGCAGTTTGTTCTAACGTGTCTTATTTTTCTTTTATTATATATTTTTGCTATAAAAAACTTGTTTATACGTGTAAAAAATATTTTATTTACTTTAATATATTTTAATGAATTCTTAAAAAAATATTTGCTTGATTTACCCTATTCTATGAAGATCTTCAACGGCTTCCAGAGTTTGAATACCCACTCTGACTGCAGTACTAAGACTGAATCTTTTTTCTGGAAGATTTCTTTTTAAGTCAGCAAGACTGGAACCTACAAGTAAATGACAATAATGCGTTACAAGACTTTTAATTACATTAATTAGTTTTGTCGAATTCGGTTGTATTCCCAAAGAGTACTCTCCTTCTCCGGTTATTATAAATTATTTGATTATCCGTTTGAGAAAAAAAAAACTGCAATTTCTTTTTGATTATTAAGCCGAAAAAAAGAGCGTTTAAAATTTTACGTTTATAAATTAAGCGATAAATTTACCTAATAGTGTCATCACCACAAAATTAACTTTGTTTGTTCTCCCGCGGCTAACAATTTCGCACATGTGACGCCCCCCTCGATCTTTGAGTTCCTTGAGCACGACGACTTCCATTTTTAGCACCTTAAACAAAACTTAGATTCTAGCAAAAGACGAAACAAAGTTTCGAAAAAAAGCCTTATATTAAATGGAATAGTATTTAATTTGTTAGCTTTATTAATTAGTTAATTAGCTTTATTTGTAATTTAGATGCACGCACCGCGACTTATAAATTATAGAAATTATTATAATCAAATATTTTTATATTTATATTCTTACTTGACAATCGTCACTTGAACTTTCAATTTTCATTGCATATTTTTGATTAGTAATGACATCGCTGACCCTGTACACTGCCCCAAATCCGCCTTCGCCCAATTTTTTTTCTATGCTAAATCTAAAATAACAAAAATTTTTTGGTATTATTTTACTTTAGGTAGGGTATCTGAAATAATTTCGGTCAGGCCTTAATTTCGGCCACCAATTTAGGGTGTTAGAAAATTGGTTTATTTTTAAGACACAAAATAACTAGCACAAAAGTAACTGGATTAATGTTGAATAAAGTGTTTTTGCAAAAGTTTTTTATTTTTGTTGTTCTACGTTATCAACATTCTCATACAAAAAGTGAATTTTTTTGTGATATTCTGAATTTTTGCTTTGTGTTTGAACTGCATCAAATTTGGAACGAAGTAATATATAATCTTAAAATATTTTTTATTTAAGGCTCAAAGTTGTTAATTTTCATGTTTTGATATTTTCTTCAAAATCACTTTGCAATGTTTTTAACTAACTGCGCATTTTAAGATTACGTCAATTTCGGCCACCTTAAAATTTAGGTGAAAGAACCTGCCGTTTTTTGCTGTATTTAAATATTATCGTACTACCGTATTTATAAAGAATTTTTTGCTCGTTTGCCTTTTTTGACGTTTTTTAAGCCAAAAATAAAAATTGAACAAAAAATACAAGTTATTAAAACTTGTTTTTTTAAGGTTTTAACATAATTATTTAAAGTCTTGCTAATAACTATTAAAGTTTGCAAACGGGAAAAAATTAAGTTATATGTACCAAGAACAATACCTAAAGATACACTTGCAACCTTTAAAAATTTTTATTGTTCGTTTTGGCAATAGTTATAGCCAGTTTTTTCTAGGTGTAAAAACTATAAAAAAACAACTTTAAAGCTCCACTGATCTTTAACTGTAACAGAAATTTTAAAATTTTGCAATGGAATAACAAAAATAGCTATCGTTTGATTTTTAGACCAAATTTTGGGTCGATTGGAAAAATCAGAAAAAACTTATCCAAACAAATAAAAAAAGTGGCCGAAATTAAGTCAGTTACCCTACTTCAAAAATTTTCAAAAAATAACAGAATATTACAAGCCTTATCTGAGGTGTTCATTTAAAAAACTACAATGAAAATTTGTATAAATTAAGTGTTTTTTAAATTTTTAAGAAAGAGTCTAAAAAACTCCATACAAAACTAGTTTTTTGGCAGTGTAAAGTTATGGTAGATGGTTGTTTTGGGAACTTATTACGACTTTTGAAAGTATTATTTAAGTTTAAAGGCTGAGTTTTTTATTCATGTATTTATGGACTTTTTTATATACATGGGCACAATGTTGTATATTTTGGTCTCTTTTTCACCACGTTAGGTGGTTCAGGAAAGGTGACGGAAAACACACACACACACACACTCACACACACACACACACACACACACACACACACACACACACACACACACACACACACACACACACACACACACACACACACACACACACACACACACACACACACACACACACACACACACACACACACACACACACACACACGCGCACGCACGCAGGCTCGCACGCACGCACGCATGCACGCACGAACACACGCACGCACGCACGCACGCACGCACGCACGCACGCAGGCACGAACACACGCACGCAGGCACGCACGCAAGCACGCACGCAAGCACGCACACACACACACACACACGCACGCAGGCCCTCACGCAGGCACGCACGCACGAACACACGCATGCAGGCACGCACGCACGAACACACGCACGCAGGCACGCACGCAAGCACGCACGCAGACAAGCACACACACAAACACACACACACACACACAAACACACACACACACACACGCACACACGTCTGTTTTTATATATTGACTAGCCTTAAAAAATGCTCTAAGAATAGAGCAGGAAAAAGGAGCGATTTCTCCCCGGGCGTGTGTTTAGACAGAAAAAATGTGGACTAAAGCTAAAGTCTTCCAGGGGCCTATTTCATAAAAATTGCCTGTAATTAATTTACAGCTGTAAATTAATAAACGCATATTTTTCTTTTAATTTTTTAATTAAAAAGTATATTATTAAAATTGCGTTTAGAATTTAAAAAATTACATGTCTGTAAATTCCGTAAATTCCACAGTTACGTACGTATTTTTTAATTAATAAAATAAGAAGAAATTAAATGCGTTTATTAATTTACAATTTAAAAAATCTTTATGAAATAGGCCCCAGGCTGAAATTGAGGGCGTAACCGCTCTTCGCCAGAAAGAAATAAACAATTACCGGCCAGCGAGAAAAATTAACCTTTCAGCGGTTATGTAACCAATTATTATTTAGTTGCGTCATGTGGTTCTTTGCACGTAATATTTTCTTAAAAAAAACTCGTGCTTACTTTACCACTCATCTGTTTTCACCTTGATATAATTCTTCTTTAGTCTGATATGGAAATTATTTGCACCATAAGAAATTTGTATTTGATTTGGCCAGCTGGCCACTGAGTAAAAATTTCTACCATATGATAATAATTTATTTATACGTTGAACTAATTACACAGCACTTTTTTAGTTAGATTGCATTACGTTGCATTTTTTTTAATCTGAAAAATTGACAATTAAAAAAATTATACTCACTGCAATCCTTGACAAGCGCGAAATCACCACTTTTTCAATTAGAAGTTTATATTTGTATGTGTAAGAAACAACTATAAATTTGAAAAAATGGCGATTTCGCGCTTGTCAAAGATTGCTGTGAGTATAATTTTTTCAATTGTAATTTCATCAGATTAAAAAAATGCAATGTAATGCAATCTAACTAAAAAAGTGCTGTGTAATTAGTTCAACGTATAAATAAATTATTGTCATATGATAGAAATTTTTACTCAGTGGGCAGCTGGCTAAATCAAATACAAATTTTTTATGGTGCAAATAATTTCCATCTCAGAATATAGATAAAATACCCGTTGCTGAGAACGTAGGCGTGGTTTAATTTTCGCCTTTTTAAAAAAAAACACATATTTTTACCTGTTTTTAATGAAAACTTTTAAAAAAATCATTGCTAATATAAGATTATTTTATATTAATTTGTTTTAGTGTAAAGAAGTCTATTGTACATGTATGCATTTTGTCATCAACGCTTGTATTTTGGTTTAAATTTTGTTATGTTATACGTTTAAAATCGATTTTGGTTTAAGATTATTTAGTGGCAAGTTGACATTTAACATTGTGAAATACTTGCTGTCGTTTATTTTAACGGCGCAGTATAAAGTGAGTCATTTCAACTTGTTTCCGGCCAGTGATTTCCACGCGCAGAAGAGAGCATGCGTACTGTAGGGACTCGCGAAACTGCAAAATTAGGAACTCATTTGGGATTTTTACAACCTCAAGTCAAATTGGAAGCGTGCCCATACATGATTTCTGCTACCTACGCTGATTAGTCGATTTGAAGACGAAAAACAATTCTGAGCGATTATTGGAGTAAACAAAAAGGTGAGAGTCGCAGCTACGACTATTTTACCTATAGTCCACATCTTTTCTGTCTAAAGACATGCCCGGGGAGAAATCGCCCCTTTTTCCTGCTCTATTTTTAGAACATTTTTCAAGGCTAGTCTACCACTTTTTAAAATCAAATTAAAGAAATAACTTTATATAGTAAAGTATTAGTTGCTCAATGAAAAATGTTTATAATCAATCCGTTGCCGAGATATAATGTTTTAGCAGTTTTAATATTATCAATAGAAAACTTATTTTTCGTGAACATTACAATATGAAAAACTTTGCCGACATTCTTCATTCTTTATTTATGGTTAATAAATTTAATTTTTAAATCAAATATAAAAAAGTTAGAATCTTAGCTATGCAATAATATAAATTTCTATTATTAATACGACTTTAAAATTATGTTGTTAACAATTTAAATTTTAAATTTGGACACTGAAAAAAGGGGCTCCTAAAAAAATTATTGCGCGATTTTTTACCCTTTCCAAAAAGCTCATGTTTATTTCTGATAAATCAGTAAAAACGGAGGAAAATCGATTTTAAGATATAAGCGTTTGAAAAAAATTAAATTAATCATATGAAGAACGGGGACATGAATTACAAAATTTATCCAGTTCTCAAATTATAGTTGGAGCGGTGCCATGGGGATTACTCGCCATGTGGCGCTCTCGTGCCACCGATAATTTAATTAAATTTTTTGAAATAAAAAGAAGATGAAATTTTATAAAAAAAAAATTACGTACGTTCTCTAATTATAGTTAGAGCGGTGGATTGGGGCTAAATCGCCGCACCAGCAAGGATTACAATTATATTTTTGAAATAAAAATAATAATAAGAAGATGATCATGAATTACAAAACTTACCCACGTTCTTTAATTATAGTTGGCGCAGTGTCGTGGGGCTACATTGCTGTGTGGCGCTCCGGCACCTCTAATGATTGCAATTATTTTTTTAAAAATAAAGAATCAGCAAAAAAAGAAGATGAGCATGAATTACAAATTTTATTTCATCCACGTTCTCTGATTATAGTTGGTGCGGTACCTCAGGGTTAAAACGTCACATGAACGATGAAAAAATATCGATTTTAAGATATGAGCGCAATAATACTAAAATAAGTAGAAGAAGTAAGAAGATGAACATGAATTACAAAATTTTCTCAACTAATTATAGTTGGTTAATTATAGTTGGCGCGGTGCTGTGGGTCTAAACCGCCGCGGGGCTTCCCGCGCAACCGATAATTGCAATTATTTTTTTTTTTACAAAACTTTAAATTAATTTTTTCACCAATAAATCATGAATTAACAAAAAAATATTTTATTGTTTTCGCCGTTTTCCGCGCGGGTGAAGTGAATGGCGCTGCGCGGTTTCCGCCACCAATAGCAACCAAGCACAGCCGTCTGCTGTTATTGTGCAGTTTCTATGAGGAGCTGTCCGCTGTCTGCTCTGTACAATTCTTATTGTAGCCAAAAGGCTGTTATTGTGCGGTTAGAAGTTTTTATTTTGCTATTTTTCAATTTATTATTTTGATCAATAAATCGATCACAAGGATCTAAATGAAAAAAAGTGGCTCCTAAGAAAGTTGCGTAATTTTTTCTTCTTTCCAATGAGCCCATGTTTATTTTTGTTAGAATAATAATAAGAAGAAGAAGAAGGAGATGAAAATGAATTTCAAAATTTACCCACGTTCTCTAATTATGGTTGGCGCGGCGCCGCGGGGCTAAATCGCCCCGTGGCGCCATGATAAAATAATATTGTTTCTCTTCATTTCAGGAAATAAAAAAAGAGGGGTTATATAGTAACCAATTAAATTGAATTAAAGGAATTTAATGTCTTTTATATTAAGCAGTTAGAATTTGTAAAATTTTAAGATTAAATTGGTCTACAGTCCACTACGTTCTTATTTTACTTGTATAAAAACTGCTAATTTCCGCAAAATTTATAGTGAGGGCTGGTTCATACTTATGAAAAAACGTCCTTTGGACAAAATCCAAAGGACAATTTTATAAAAGCCAAAATGTCCTTTGGACAAGCCAAAACGTCCTTTGGACTTTTGCCTTTGGACGAAGTATGAACGCTACTTAGAATTTGTCCTTTGGACAAAGTCCAAAGGACAAAATCCAAAGGGAAAAGTTCAAAGGACAAAAGTATGAATACGTTGTCCTTTGGATTTTGTCCTTTGGACTTTTCCCTTTGGACTTTTCCCTTTGGACTTTTCCCTTTGGACTTTTCCCTTTGGATTTTTTCCTTTGGACAAAGTCCAAAGGACAACAGTCCTTTGGACTTTGTCCAAAGGACGTTTTGTCATAAGTATGAACCAGCCCTGATTTTTAAAATCAGCACATAAAACAAGATATATTCAATCAAATAAAATTGTAATTGTTTATTCTTCAATATCTTCAATTTAGTAAGATTAAAGTCTGGAGAAAGTGCGTTTGCAACTGTTATCCCTTTGATTCCTTTATTAAAAACTCCTTTTGCTACTGAACTGAACATTATAGTGACCGTCTGATTAGCTTTCGCGCAAACCATTACTCATGCAAATTAAATGACATCGTATATAAAATAATTATTAAATACGAGAAATTTATCAATTGGTTTGCATTTGTTAGAAAAATTTGTTTAAAAATGAAATAATTAATTTACTTTACTTTAAGATCACCTTAAGTAAATTAATAATTTCATTTTTAAACAAATTTTTCTAACAAATGCAAACCAATCGATCAATTTCTCGTAATTAATATTTATTTTATATACGATGTCATTTAATTTGCATGAGTAATGGTTTGCGCGAAAGCTAATCAGACGGTCACTATAATGTCCAGTTCAGTAGCAAAAGGAGTTTTTAATAAAGGAATCAAAGAGATAACAGTTGCAAACGCACTTTCCCTAGACTTTAATCTCACTAAATTGAAGATATTGAAGAATAAACAAAAAATTGTTTTGTACCTTTCTTTTATAAGCTCCCCTTCTTTTAAACTGGGTATGGTCTCTTCTTCAGGCATCTCTTATTTTGAACCCCAACCGCACAAGACCAGTAAAAAAATAAATAAATAAATTAAGCAGGGCACCGCAGCGGAAACTATATTAAGAGAACATCGGTAAATTTAGTAATATTTATGTGCATCTTCGGTACAGGTACTATGTAAACGTGTACCAAAAATCGATTAGAGATTTTCACGCTACAAATACTAAATAAAAGCATGTTTCTATTCCGATTCGCCAGAACTTCTAAACGGAATTTGATTCTCCAAAACAGCCAAAATCTACGTGGTCACAATATGTTTCGTCATGTTTACCTACGTGCGTCCTACACGGAAAAACAGCGGCAGTTTATTCACTCATTAGCTCGACGCAGAGACGAGTTGAACAAGAATGAAGGTCGAAATCTGTACATGATAGACCGCAAAAACCGAGATCCTCTGCATTAGAAAAAGAAAAAGCCTCTGCATCAAAATACTGCTAGAAAAAGCCATTCTGACAACAAGCCATTCGTCCAGCCAGCTAAATCACCATCTACTTCAAATGATACGGCTAATTCTTTTGATGCCCCAAAATAGTTTTGGCGGGTAAAGGTTTTAAAAAATATTTTTCATGACAGTAATAATTTATTTGACAATACCCTAAGCTGTAAACTTGTAAACGCCCGTTCTATCATTAACAAAATTGATAATTTTCACTTTTTACTAGAAAAAAATGAGCATGATATTGTTTTCGTTAATGAAACTTTTCTTTCCCCTAAAATTCCCAACTCATTTTTGGTTCCAAAAATAAATTACACAGTTTTTCGTTGTGACCGCAACAGAAATGGCGGTGGCGTCGCAGTTTTTATTAAAAATAATTTAAAGTGTATTCAAATTAAAACAACTGACCTTTATAATGATATTGAACATATATGTATCAAAATATTTGTGCAAAATTCATGTCGTTGTCGATTTTTAGCTTTATACTACCCACCATATAATACCTTGTGTATAGAAAAAACTTCAAAATTATGTTCATTAATTGATTTTGTCACAAGTTCAAAAAATCCATGTTTTCTGATTGGCGATCTAAACTTTTCCCGAATTTCATGGGAAATTCCAAAAAACTTTGGCAACAAATGTTCTGAAAGTTTTTTTAGAAACTTGTTTACAAAATAATTACACACAAATTGTTAAAGAACCAACCCGAGGAAATAATTGTTTGGATTTAGTTTTGTGCCCAATTCCATCCATTATACGATCAGTAAACGTTGCGGAACCATTAACTACGTCTTGCGATCATGAAACAGAACATTTTGAAATAAACTGTTGTATAAATACAAAAACTAGCCTTGAAAAATGCTCTAAGAATAGAGCAGGAAAAAGGGGCGATTTTTCCCCGGGCGTATGTTTAGACAGAAAAGATGTAGACTAGTCTGAGATGGACATTATGTGGACTATAGGAAATTTGCATTTGGTTTGGCCAGCTGCTCACTAAATATAAATTTCTACGATATGATAATGATTTGTTTATATATTGATCTAATCACACAGCACTGTTGCATTTTTTTAGTTTGATGAAATGTCAATTGAAAAAATCATACTCACAGCAATCTTTGACAAGCGCGAAATCGCCACTTTTTCAATTAGAAGGTTATATTTGTATGTGTAAGAAACAACTATAAATTTGAAAAAGTGGCGATTTCGCGCTTGTCAAAGATTGTTGAGAGTATGATTTTTTCAATTGACATTTCATCAAACTAAAAAAAAATGCAACAGTGCTGTGTGATTAGATTAATATATAAACAAATCATTATCATATCGTAGAAATTTTTATTTAGTGAGCAGCTGGCCAAACCAAACGCAAATTTCCTATAGTCCACATAATGTCCATCTCAGACTAGTCTACATCTTTTCTGTCTAAACATACGCCCGGGGAAAAATCGCCCCTTTTTCCTGCTCTATTCTTAGAGCATTTTTCAAGGCTAGTCTACCACGTTTTTTGAATTAAATTAAAAAATAGCCTAATAAACTATAGTTTTAGCTGCGCAATGAAATATGTTTATAATCATTCCGTTGCCGAGATAAAATAAAAAAAATAATAATAAGAAGAAGATGAATTTAAATTACAAAATTAACCCACGTTGTTTAATTATAGTTAGTGCGGTGCAGTTGCGCTCCAGACAAAGTTTACCTACGTTCTCTAAATATAGTTGGCGCGATGCCGTGCGCCAATGATTGCAATTATAATTTTTAAAGTAAAAATAATAATAATAATAATAAGATGATGAACATGAATAACAAAATTTACTCACGTTCTCCAAGTATAGTTGGTGCGGTGCCGTGGGTTAAATTGCAGTTGGCACCCCGCACCACCAATGATTACCGGCGCGTGGCGCTACCGCGCCACCGACGCTTATTATTATTTTTTAATAAATAAAACTTTGAATTAATTTTGTCATCAGTAATGCAAGAATTAAAAAAGTACTCGGTTGTTTTTGCTGTTTTCCGCGCGGTTGAAGCAGATGGCGCTGGGAACTGGTGCCGTTTCTGCCACCAATTAAAACCGGTCTGCTATTTTTGTGCGATTTTTATGAAGGGATGTTGGTTGTCTGCTCTGTACAATCCTTATTGTTGCCAAAAGGCTGTTATTGTGCGGTTGGGAGTTTTTATTTGTCTATTTTTCAATTTTTTTATTTTGATCAATAAATCGATAACAAGGACTTAAATGAAAAAAGTGCTTCCTAAGAAAGTTGCGTAATTCCTTCTTCTTTCTAATGAGCCCAATTTTATTTTTGATCAATCAGTAACAAATGAGGAATATCGTTTTTAAGAATGGAGCGTTGGAATAATAATAATAATAATAATAATAATAAGAAGAAGAAGAAGAAGAAGAAGAAGAAGGTTCTGAATTTCAAAAAAGTTGCGTAATTCCTTCTTCTTTCTAATGAGCCCAATTTTATTTTTGATCAATCAGTAACAAATGAGGAATATCGTTTTTAAGAATGGAGCGTTGGAATAATAATAATAATAAGAAGAAGAAGAAGAAGAAGAAGAAGGTTCTGAATTTCAAAATTTACCCACGTTCTCTAATTATGGTTGGCGCGGCGCCACGGGGCTAAATCGCCCCGTGGCGCTCCCGCGCCACCCATGATATCTTGATCGTTAAGATTGGTGCAGTATTTGTTAAGAGATTGCGTTTCCCGTACAAAAAAAACCCGCGATTTTTTTGTTAAAAACAACGAACGACGTCAGCGATTTTATAAAGTTTGTCTAACCTCTTTATCTTACACTTCGTGTTTTAAGCTAAAAATCGAGGGGTTTTTGTACAAAAAAAGGCGATCACGACAAATACTGCACAAATTTCAACGATCAAGGTAGAATAACGATCAATTAAAGTAGAAAGTAGCCGCTTTTTGAATGTATAATTTGTAACGTATAAATCGTTATACTCATTGAACAATTTTTCACGTACATAATTGTCGAAAAACGCCATTTTTTCCGGGAGGGTGGGGGTCATAACTCCTGAACCATTTGAGATATTTTGTTGAAAAAATTTTTGTGGGCTATTGGTGGCAGGGGTGAGGTTTTCACAAAAAAATTATTAAACTCGAAGACAAAAAATTTGACTCCGCACCGCACCTTTAAGGTGGAACACTACAGTTAAAACCGCACAAACTTTGTACAGTCACTGTTCATTACAGCTGTAACCAATTTTTAAAAACTACATACTGTATTAATCCTCATGTCCTGAACATCATTTTTTATAATTTGATGAAACATAAAAATTAAAAATAAGCTGTGGCAATGGTCCACAAAGGGGATTCCGACGAATCGCAGGTTTTTTTCACAAAATGACATATAAAATTTTTTGTGCATGTCGATTTTAAAAATTTTTTGTACGTAATTAGAAGACGAGTAGATAAAACTTTCCTGTTGTTTTCAGCAAAATCGTATAGAAAAAACTCGAGGAAACCCGACATTTTGAAAAGTTTTTTGAGAAAATTTTATTAACTTTGGAGCCTAATTTCTCAGTAGATCTATACGATTTTTAAATAAACGACGCCAATGTTTCTAACCCGTTGAGTTCTCCATTTTGATATATATTTTGTTAAAATCGGTCTGTAAACAAATTTTCATAATTTTGCAACGGATGAATTTGATTTGACGTCGGGAAACTACATTTTGAAACATTCGTTTAAAAGTACTTTTTAACAAGGGTATCCGAGACGAGCAGTAGCTGAGTGGTTATAGCGTAAGACTCAGCATAAGGTCTAGGTTCGAATCCCCTTGGGAGTTATTTTTAACACCAAAAAAAAATTTTTTTTTTAATTTTAACTTTTTTTTTAATTTTTTTAACTTTTTAATTAAAAAAATGTACATTATTCAATACTGTATTCAACCCAGAGTACGTACTTTAAGGTGGTTTTGAAGTAAAACCGGGGTAGAGTCAGAGTGTCCCTCCTAGGGGAGGTCGCAACCCCCCCTAGCGCCCCCTCGGGGGTCAAATCAAAAAACGAAGTTCGGATTCGTAATCAGGACCCCCGAAAACCCACGAGTGGTTGTTTTTGAAAAAATCAAAGAAATTTTTGGAACTGTAGTGTTCTACCTTAAGGGTTTTTTCCAACTTAAACTCCAAGGCTGCAAATAAGTACATGCTAAAAATTTGAAAATGAAAACAAATTGAAACTATAAGAACTTTTGTTGATAGGACCAGAGCTATCGAAAATAATCAAATTATTGATATAGCTTATATTGATTTCAGTAAAGCGCTTGACAGCGTTTCTAACCCTTAATTATTATCTAAGTTTATCAGCCTACGGAATTAATGGAGATCTGCATGCTTGGATCGCTGCTTTTTTAATTAACCGGAAACAAAAAGTAATAATTCAAGACTGTTACTCTAATTATACCGAAGTAATTTCCGGGGTACCGCAAGGGTCGGTACTTGGACCGCTGTTATTTTTGCTTTAAATAAGCGATTTACCGGAAAAATTTGACTGCATTGTTAGTTTCAAATTATTTGCCGATGACGCCAAATTCTACCAAATACGTTCTTAATATGAGGATATTTTTTTCCTGCAAGAATCAATAAATAATGTTTTAAATTGGTCTAAAAAATGGCAACTCCCCATAAATGAGAATAAATGTTGTATTGTTCACATAGGAAGTAAGAATCCTAAGTTACCTCTTTTAATAAAGTAAAAACGAATTAAAATAGAAAAAACTAAAGATCTAGGAGTTTTTATAACTGAATCATTAAAACAATCTGAACTTAAAACTTCTGAACAAACGGATTATTACTTAAATAATAAGAAGTTACCTAAAACTAATTTAGTCAAAGACTTGGGTGTTTACATGATTTAAAGTTTTCTTCTCATTGTCAAAAAATAGCTAGTAAAGCCATGAGAACAGCCAGTTTAATTTTTAGATGTTTTAAATCACAATCTGTAAAAAATTATCTTATTGCCTATAAATGTTTTGTACGTCCTACAGTTGAATATGCAAGTGCTGTTTGGAGTCCCTATCTGATTAAAGACAAATACCTTGTGGAAAAAGTCCAACGTGTCTTTACAAAAAGAGTTTTCAAAATCTGTAACTTGAAAGACTATGGGTACAACAGCAGGTTAAGTCAACTCAATCTAGAAACTTTGGAAAAACGTAGAGAAAAAGCAGATATGATTGAAACATTTAAGATAATAAATAGATTGGTAAATATAGACTTTAATAAATACTTCCATCTGAATACAGATCAAACAAGGGGTCATTCCAAAAAGTTAAAGATAGAACACTGTAGAATTAATTGTAGAAAGCACAGTTTTTTTAATAGAGTCCCAAAAAAATGGAACTCACTGAATGAAAAACAAGTTAATGCCAAAACATTGCATCTTTTTAAAAAATCTTTGCTTGAGATAACCAGATATGACTAAAAGAAGAGCTTTATATCTAAAGCCTTTAGTCATTTTTTTTCTAGTAAGGCAGCCAGGTTTTCTCTGTGATAATATACAAAATGTTTCTATTTTGTTTTTGTTTCTAACCATGTAGTGTAACTCAACTGGGTTGCACATTATGTACTTACTATTAACTATGTATAATTTGTCATTTGTACTTTACTGGAAAATAAATCTTAAATCTTAAATCTTAAACTTTGCAAATACATTGTAAAATCTGCTTTTAAAATTTTTAACATAATTTTTAGATGTTTTCAAACAAAAAATCTAAATGCTCTCTTGACATCATATAAGTCCTTAAGAATACCTAAGAAGACCTTGGAATATTGTTCACCAATTTGGTCTCCGTATCTCTCAAAAGATATAGACTGTATTGAGCAAGTGCAACGTCACTTTACAAAACGCCTATTTATTAAATGTGACCTTAATCGCAATTTCAATTATGTTGAAAGATTAAAGTACTTAAATTGGGACTTATTGGATTAAAGGAGGATTCATATTGATCTTAACCCTTTTATTCAATTTTCAAAAGTTTTAATGAGCTTTCCTTTGAAAACCTTTTTAAATGGGGTCAATATAAAGGTAAAAACGATCATGAACTAAAACTTGAAAGTCCTTGTGCAAAAAAAGACACTTATTTTCACTTTTTTTCCTTTAGAGTAGCAAGATACTAGAAAATTCTTCCAAATGAAGTGGTAAAGTCAAATTCGATTGTGAATTTTAAAACCGCAATTAAAAAAGTAAATTTTGATAAATTTATCAAATTTGACAGGTTTATATGAGCGGCCTTCGGGCTCTGTGTTCCCTTTCCTTATTGAAACTCAATTCAATATCCAGTATGTTGTTCATTGAACGAAACTTGTTGATGTATTTTAATTGTAGTTTCCTTTTTTTTGTTGTATACTTCGACTTGTTTTCATACATGTACTAAAATGTTTTAATAAAGCTTTTTCATCTTTCATTCAAACATTAAAGGAATATTTTTATAATTTAACTACAAATAACTTTTACTTGTTTGTGGTAAAATTTTACTGAAAAAATAAACAAATCGCCAAAAAATTGAAAAAATCATAACAACCGAATGAGCTTTTTAAAATTATAATGTTACAAAGTGGATAAACAGTTGAGCGCTGAGTTTCAAAAAATGACCTTTTTGGTATTTAAAGAAAAAAGTAAAAGTAATTTAAAAAGTATTAATTTAAGTAAAGTTATTCTAATTGCAATTATGGTGTTTTTGATAAAGCCTTCTTATGTATTAAATGAAATATTACAAAATGGTTTCCTTTTTTCTGACTAAGCTAACAAATTTATATATAAAAAAACTCAGCCAAAAAATTTACATACACAAAAAATAGCATAAAACAGACAAGTAACTACACATTCCCGTTGCACAGATACATTTTCATTGTCGCTAAAGTGTGAAAATTTAATCGGATCCACATAATTTGATCATCATTCTAATAGGATTAAACTTGGAACAAAAATCACCTTCTAACAAAATGCCCTCAGGCTAGATAACATTCAGTTTTATTTCTTTTTACCTCTAAGTGAAGCCTTAAAATCAATGTAAACTAATTTGAATTGAATAATTGCTGACGAATAAATCCTAATATCAAAGCTCCGGAATTTTTTTATCAGAATGTCATTTGTCGAAATGAAATCAAAAATCATTTTTTCCGAATGTGTTTTGGGACAGAAAAATTACTGGCAACGGTTTGGAATTCACACTGCCTCGGAATTCCGTCCAGGCTTACAGTAGTCTCTGATGCTGTTCCTATTTTTTTAAAAATTAAAATTTAAATTCATATTCAATTCATCATTCTGAAACGAAAAAAAGCTTAAATGTTTCTTTTTTATAAAGTACTTAGGAAGAATTAAAAAAACTATAAAACGAAAATTAAATCAACGAAAACTTATTGACAAAAAATAATATAAAATTGTGTCCGAACCAAGATGAATGAAAGAAAAAAATTAGGCAAGTAGTTCTTTTTTATGTAACATAACAAAAAAATAACCAACCATTAATCAAAAGGTTGATTTGGTACGTTAGGCACATATAAGTGCAATATACAAAGTTGGTGTGTATTTGCTTTTGCTTTTTAATTTATACCAATCCATGTATTAATAATCAAGGCCGGAAAAGGATTCACGAAGCAGGGCAATCCATGGGCTGCTCGGTGTTAGTTAATCCCGCCCGGGCTAGCCCCTCAATTAATAACGGTGTAGTCCGGGGCTACCTAATTAGCCCCGGAATAAACCGTAGTTAATCAGGGGGCTAGCCCAGACCGAATTAGCCCATGGATAGCCCAGCTTCGTGAATTCCGTCCCAGGTGACGCGGAGGAAAAATTGTATTATTCATTCGACCGCCAACCACACCGGCTGAAATCAACTTATTACGCAAGTCCAATTTATGCTAGTAAGAAAAATTTTTTATTAAGCTTTTAATCAAAGTAATATTATTTTTTAATAATCGTCCAAAAATATTTAATTTTCGAGTTGTGAAAAAATTCACATTTTTGAAAAACAACTTATTTTAATAAAAATCTATTATATTACAATTTAAAAAAAAAGCTAAATTAGCGTTTAAAGGCAAAAAATTTTTCTGTTGTCCATGTTTTCAGTGGTTGCATGTGATTTTTACTCTTCCATTTTTTTTAAAAAAAAATTAAGTTTTTTATACTGTTGTAAAACAAGTTTTTAAATTGTTTGTTTATAGTTTTTTTTAACATCATAAATTGCACATGCTGCAAAAGCCATTTTTACAATGAATTTGGCTCGTACTTTCTACCAATAGCTTAAATCCCAAAAATAACCACAAAAATAAGGTCTAAGTGTTCTATTTAGGCTATAAAAATTTTAACTTATATTTATTAGATAGTCAAATGGAATAGGTACACACCGTATAGAACTTGTACCTAAAACAAGGTAATGTCAATACAATAATGCAAAAATAATCGCAGTACAACAAAGGATAAAAACCAAACTCACAACGTCAATTCTCACAACTGCACGATCTCACTGTCTTTGTCTATTTTCACAACTCCAAGGGTGTTATCTCACAACCAACCAAGCGGTGTAATCTTACAACTAAAAAGTCTATTATTCGGTTTTTTTAATTCTTTTCAGATTTAGTTTTAAGCTTAAGAAACAAAGGTTTGGCAATA
>JASAMX010018858.1:0-13849 GCA_030248175.1 Microlaimidae sp. YZB2_3 | reverse complement strand
TATGTGTGATACTACTTAGACCAGTTACATACTATAAAATAAAATCGCCTTAAGACCAATATAATCAATCACCAACATGTTTTAACACAAATATAGGTCACTTTCTTAAAGTATAAATTTATCCCTTCAAGAAAATTGTAAGATTTTATATTTTAAAAAAATTTAATTAAAACATTTGCAACAGTTTTGATAAACTGGCTAGCTAAATTAGTTGAAATTAAAATCCTTTTTGTGGGTAGAAGACCTCTGCACTTCCAGCTGAGGTTATTTGATTTTGTATGATCGTATTTTATTATATTGATTTTAAAATTCATTGAAAATTAAATACAAATTGAAAGATAAAGATGTTTTAGATTGGTGTGAGAACGTTTCGTAATTAATACTTCTATATTTATATTGATGGTGATGATGATAATGCCTTTGCCACACCGCTTAGAACCATACACGTTTTTATCGGGTGCACAATGTCAACAGTGCCAAAGAGAAGGGAAGAAAACATAATACATCACCAACGAAGCAGTAGAATTAACAATACAATACAATACAATACAATAAATAGCTAAAGGCAACATAACTTACGCATTACAAACTGGACAGTCAGCTATGATATAAATTAGAAGTGCATTTTGCTAAGCATATAAATATTGTGTGAGAAGAATTAAGAAATAAGTTTTAGTAAATATGGTGTACAAGCAATAAAAAAGTTTAGCACTTGTGGGGAAGCCCAAAAGCAGATATGTAATTTGGTAAGCACATAAATTATGTTAAAAGAAAGAAAGTACTACACACTTAAAGTTCTACACAATTATTAAGTACAATTATAAAAGAAAGGGTAAAATATACTTTACACAATTAATAAATACAATTAGCAATTAAACAAAAGTCGCAATTTCACTACATAGACAAACTATTAATATTATAATTATAATTCATTATAGGAGTATTTATTATCGCATGACTTTGGCTAATTTTTAGACTTCTTTGCCACAGTTATAAAAATTAAACTTCTAACTAAGCAAGGCAATATAATTTTTCTGCCATTGCTATAATATACATATAAAAAGGCAATAAGACATTCGCATTAATAGCTGTTTGTGAAGCTAAAATGAAAACATAATGAGCTTGTCATATAGATAATTATAATCTAATTTAAATTGCGGAAAAACGTAATTCGAATGCTTTCAGTAATAAATTTAGAAAATCAAACATAAATATAAAGTCTCCATATTTCTCCCAAAATATTACTGGCTGATCAAAAAACACAAAACATATTATTTTTCGGTTTCAAGATCTAATGGCTCCAATGATTCTAAATCTGTTGATATTACATAAATGGTATTTAGTCCCGCTGTAGGTGCTGATGTGGCTATGTGTATTTTTAAACAAAATATATAAAGTTTAGAATTTTTAAGCTATCCGTCACACTGCAATTTTTTGGAAGTTGGTGAACAAAAGTGTAGCTGATGAGAAGGAACTCTTGGGAGAAAGTGTAAACCTTCTTTTGATCGTGGCTAAATTAAAAAAAGAAATGACTAAAATGAGGAAATCTATGATTAGGAACATGATAAAATAATTTAAGATGGTTGGAGTCAGGACAACCGGACGCTTGATCTTAAAAACCAAAAATTTACAACCTAAAACGAGAAGTAAAGAACTTTAAGCCGAAAGTTGGAAATTCCTTAAATCTTATTAAGCCTAAGCCCACGCTAAAATATGATCCCCAACTGTTTTTTTTTTGTTTTGGGCTCAAAATGTTATTTTCTGGACTGAAAGTTTTCAGATTGGAAAGGTGGTTTTATTATATATTACGAAATTCTAAGAAACATTAGACCTAGAAATTTTTTAAGAAAACAATAATATAACAAAAGTATATAGTAAAATCTATAATGATACATATTAGAAAAAACTAAAAACAAAACTATGTTTTCTACGACACAAGGTTTTTACAAAAAAAACGTGGTGATCAAGCTTTTTTAAGTTTTCGGATTTTGTATATTTTACAAAATAATCTGTTTTTTTCAAAAATTTGCTTGATAAATTTGATCTTCTTTTTTCCCACCCCATTTTTCGTTTCTTCACATTTTTATACTGCAGTATTTGTTTATAGTGAATGATGGAGAATTCTGCCAGGTATTATTTAATAAAGCTGGTAGAGCATTCAAGAATTACATACTTTCTTATATCATATCATATATATATATATATATATATATATATATATATATATATATATATATATATATATATATATATATATATATATATATATATATATATATATATATATATATATATATATATATATATATATATATATATATAACAATATCTCCGGGACTTATGTCCGTGGATAGCTCAGACTCTTAGCTATCTTTTGAAAAGGCTAAAAAAATTGTTTTTCTATGACGTCCATCACCACGGCCAATGTGGTAAAAAACAACCTGGTCCCAAAAAACAAAAGTTTTTTATTAGTACGAGACAAACAACACTGCGTGGTATGCGGTTAGAACATACTTTTTCAAGTGTTTTTTGAAAATTTGAGCGAAATTGGTTCGCTCAATTTTTTTATGATGTCTTGAAAGCGCGCGGTTATCGCCATTTTTCGCCGAATTTAATACAGTGTGTAAAGAAAATTATTGTCTTGCTTCCTGCTCCCCGTGAGTACGATTTTGATCATATTGTTATATATTAATGGGTGCTGTTTTTTTCTCATTCCTACACAATAAAAAATTTTTAGGGGTGGCCCCAAAATTTTTTTATTGGGCCAAACAAAAATTACACCTCTTGTTTTTGAAATTTTTTACCTCCAATACTGCCAGAAATGGATTCTAGCCACCATATGCACTCTTTTGATATATATTGTTTGCGTAAGAAAACCCATTAAGCTTATATCTTAGTTGGTTTTTTGCCAAAGTGTTTAATCTGTATTGGTCTTGTGGCGTGCAAGAGCCGACAAAATTACAAAAAAATTTTAAAAAATTGGAAAACCAAAATTCCGAGGCTTCTTAATAAGCTTAATAATGAGTTTTTTTACACAAACTATACATCAAAAGATTGCACGGGGCGTCATTTTTTTTTGGCCTCATAAACAATTTTGGAGGACACCTCCAAAAAACTTTTCGTAGAAATGAGAAAAAAAAGCGCCCATTTAACAGACCTGTGCACTGCCCCCCCCCCCCGGGTTAAAACGGGGGGGGCCATTCCAAAATGGGGGGGCACGGGCGGAGCAACTTTTTTGAAACGGGGGGACAATAAAACGGGGGGGGCAAGCAGGGGGAAAGAAAAAAAAAAAGAGAAAAAAAGGAGAAAAAAGAGAAAAAAGAAGGGAAAAAGGAAAAAAGAGACAAAAAAGCGGAAATAAGGTAAAAATAGGTCTAAAATGGCTTAAAATACATTCAAATAGGCTAAAAACTGCAAAAAATTCGCGATGATGGCGTCATCATAGGTCAAAAATGGCGTCATATTTTTAGGGTACTTTTTCATTTTTTGGCGGGGGGGGGGCAATAAAACGGGGGGGCAAATCCTCCAATAAAACGGGGGGCATTTTCAGACCGTGCACAGGTCTGCATTTAATATATAATGTGACGTGGAACGTCCCTTACTGAGATTGCGGATTCAATTCCTGTTTGGCCAAATTTTTCAATAAAATTGGCTGTCTTAATTTTTCAGCGCCTGCTTATTTTTGCCTCTATTTTGGGTCATCACAATAACAATAGTATCAAAACCGCACAACGCGTCAAACAGGAAGCAAAACAAAAATTTTCCTTACCGCAGTGTATTAACTTGTTTGGCAAAAAATCGTGAAAACCGCGCTCATTCAAGACATCATAAAAAATGAGCGAGCCGATTTCGCTTAAATTTTCAGAAAAAACTCGGAAAAGTATGTTCCAACAGCATACCAACGGCGTTTCTTATCTTGTACTAATACAAAAGTTTTGTTTTTTGGGACCAGATTTTTAACCGCATCAGCCGTATGTAGTGATGACGTCATAGAAAAACAATTTTTTAACCTTTTTTTTCAAAGATGGCTAAAAATCTGAGCTGTGCTCGGATATAAGTCCCGTAGATATTGTCCCTTCCATTATTGAGATATAACGTTTCAAAGTTCGAGTTTTTTCGCCAGTCCGCATCATTTTTGTACAGACTATAATTTTAGTACAGACTATAACTTTGCAAAAATTATTTAAACCCTCTTGATACAAGTGTTTTAAATTTAATTATAGTTAGTTTGCGATTGTACTATAATTGTTGGAAGTGCATTTGTAACTCTTTGGCTAAAAACATATTTATGACATTTGACAATGTTTTGCTTGGGAAGCACGAGTGAAATTTTCAAAAAACCATAAAAATTCTATACAACTCGACCGTTCTGTCAGGGAGATACCTAAAAGTTTTTTAGTCCACACTCTGTTTAATGTTGCTAAAGGATAATTCCAGTTGAGTTAAAGAAACAATCTTCTTTTTATAGTTTACAGATCAATATTTTCATTGCATGACAGAATAATATATTCTTATTGGTTGTTGCAAAGTTCGTTGATTTCTCTAGAGGTGCTTATTTATTGAACATTTAAAACATAAGTTCGCCGTTTTCACCGGTAGTCACAGTCTTATTTGCGCAAAAGATCATGAACTGGTAAGGACGGCGTGCCTCAATTGGTGCCTCAAAAAACGTGCCTCAAAAAACGGTTTTTACCTGCCTCCATCGGAAATTTCGCCGCCTCCTACCTGCGCCCATCCTAAAATTAGCAGTCTTTACCTTGTTTCCTACCTGCTTTCAAGACAATTTTAGCTGCCCTCTACCTGTATCCTAACCTGTATTTCCTTCAAGAGAGAAGGCAGGGCCACCTGCCTCCGAGGCAGTTTTACCTGCCTCCACCCTGCCTCCTAGCTGCCTCCGAGACAGTTTAACCCGCCTCCAGTTTTCTGGAGGCAGAGTAATGAGTCGTTTTTACTGGAATAATAAGATTAATGATCTGTTGCTGCGAATACCGTTAAATTTTTAAAAAGTCACAAATCTGTGCCAATTATCGTAATAAATATCCACGACTAAAAGTTACCCAACCGGCAAAAAAAAATAAAATCCTGAAGTGTATGACGTTACTTTTGACCAATTAAACCCCAAATAACCCTATACCTCCGCATCCACGTCTAAACCTTGCATTAAAAATGCAACTCCAGTTGAAATTAAATATAATACTTTAATTTTTCTACAAACACGCGGTTTTTTTGCTCTGTCAGAGACGCACTTTTACTCAAATTGGTATTGCGAACTTATTTTTGCTGCTAAGCAAATAGTAAGATTTAGTAGTTTTCACTAAAATTAAGCTAAAGCTTTTTTATCCTGTTTGTGCACGTTATATGTGAATAGCTATTTTTACTAAAAAAAGCTATTTTTATCCAGTTTTAATTGAATTTACACGCAGTAAGACATTCCTAATTTTATTGCGATACCCAAATAAACAGATTTTATTCAAACCTTCTAGGTATACAGCTGACACGTTCGCAAAAAAAATTTCACGTGCACAGCACAATTTATCTATAAAATAAAAACAAAAATAAAAGAATGATAAAAAATATTTTAAACCACAGTTTATTTGAAAAAATATTACATTAGTTTTTTTGTATGTTGTAAAATATATAGACTTGTAGACTGATTCCCCTTTAAAATTTTTCTATTTCGAAGAGCAAATACAGTATAAATAAAGTTAAACATAGTTTTAGTCTCGAGCAGAAAATTCTAAGATTCGCATCAAAAAATTTCAAATTGAATTGCTCATTTTGAAATGTGTACTTGAAAATTAAATTTACAAAAATTAATTATAAAATAAAAAAATTTTAATAATTAATTTTTGATCCAAAAGCAGTCATAACTTGTAATATTAGATAAATAATTTTAAAACCCAATTTATTATTTTATTTATGTCTAAAAAAAACTCTGTGGCGTTTTTAGATTTTTTGTTTTTTTAGTTTTTTACTTGATATTAACAAACACAAATGAGACTGCATCAAATATTATATTTTGGAACCACCATTGTGTCGTTGTTAAACCACAAATATAATTATTATTTGATTTTTAAAATTATTTTAATATTACAAACATTCTTTGCAAACTGTGTTTACAAAGGCCTAGTTCAAATGACAAATCACTTGTCACAAAGTCTTAGTGCCAAGTGACAACTAGTTTATACGCAGCGATATGTGACAATGACGATGTAACGACGTAAACGCTCTCGGAACGCGTTGTCACTTGTCACTCGGGTGGGAATTGGTTTTTTAATTCATAGGATATTTTAAAATTAATTTTTAGGTCAGCGTTAAAAAATCGCAAATTTAGTTTTCAAGTTTGGCCTGTTGTGTTTTTTTTTTTTGCTGAATTTTTGCTTCAAGACTTATGACTAAGATTAATATTGTATTGTACTGATATTTAAAGTTGTCATTTTTTAAGAAATATGGTTCAATGGGTCTATAAAAATGTGTTTTCGGTTTAATAACCGTTTTCATGATTGCCTTTTCTCTGGTGCAATGAAAAGGGTTTTTGTAAATGTATTAATTATTGTTATTTTCGCTCATAATGTGAGTGCGTTCGAGTGATTGCCTTTACTCCCTGGTACGAACCATCATTGCGAACGCACTCTGATTACCTGTAAAAACAAAGGGAATTAATACATTTACAAAAACACTTTTAACCAGGGAAAAGGCAATCACAGGAACGGGTTAAACGGTTGAATAGGCTACAATAAAGTAAAAGTGAAGAGGGTTTTAATTTTTTTTAATTTTCGGGTCTTTTAAAACTAATTTTTAACCGTTCCAGAAGTTTTAAAATATATCCTTTGTTCCCAGTTTTCCAGAAGTATCTGAATTTTTGTTGAGGTATGAAAAATCACAAAACAAGTAAAAAGCTTAGTTAACGCCTATTTTAACTCCAAAATTTGCAAAGCATTGGCGGGGTCTTAAGTTTTTATCGCACTACTAAGTCTACTACTAAATTTGCAGTCTACTAAGTTAGTAGACTGCACTCTAAACAAATAACTATTGTTACTTTTCTGCGGTTTTTTATACTTCCAAAATTGTGTGGTTCAATAAATAAGGGTTTAAAATTAACCCTTTCTAATTTTTACTGTGGCTCGAACGAAATGGAACAATTCGCTCCCGGGAAAATTCGCTCTCTGGACCATTCGCTCCCTGGACAGTTCGCTCCCTGCCCAATTCGCTCCCGTGATTTCTTATGAACGCAATTTTTACAAAACACTTTATTGTGGACAATCCGCTCCTTGGACAATTCGCTCCCCGCACAACTCATTTTCTTGCGTTTGTATTTCTTTGCTCTTCATTCCTAGTTCGCAAGGTTTTTTATAAGCGTAATTTCTATAAAGCTTACTTTTCTTGGGACACTTTGCTTTCTTGCAATGAATTTCTGATTTAAAATTTGGTTTATATTCTAAATGTGAGTTTATTTTTTTTTACGTTTTCAATTCCGAAAAATATTAAATGAATGCTGTAATTTAAAAAAAATATTGTTAGAGGTTTTACATTTTGTTGTGTTTTGTTCGCTGTAATTCTGGTATTAGCATTTAAAAACCAAAATTTCTTTTTAAAAAAAGCGAAATACGTATAAACGTATAAAAAAACGTTTCGCTTCTTTATATGTAACCTTTGTATAAATTTTGAATTTTCTGTTAATAGGAAATTTGTGAAAAAACACGATACATCAAATAACCATATACCAAAATTAATGTTTAGCCATTATATTTGGATGTTTTGCGCTTTGTTTTTATTTGATATCGATTGATGTGTCTCCTTCCCGTCACGCTTAAAAAATTAATATTACATTCATTTAAAACAAAAAATTACCTTTACTTGCTTAAAGTTTATTAATAATAGCACGAGGAAAAAATATTCTGCATAATATTTTCGAAAGGGATAACTTTAGATACACTTTTAAATTCATAACAAAAGAAAACTTTGTTTTCCCTGAGCCTAAGCGAAACCTTAAAATCAAACTAAAAAAGACATAAAAAAAACTTGAAAAAAGTATAAAATTTTTTTAAATGGCGAATAATTTTCAAAGAAAATATTTTTTCCGAAGATTTTTTACTGAAAGTATTTTTTCCGGACACCATAATAATATTCGTCCATAAGAACTGTGTTATATTGGAGACCTTTTTTTAAAAAAGCTTATTTTCACCAAATTTTTAATGAAAAATTTAAAAAAATACTACCTTAATACTACCAAAAAATTGTCATCGAATTGTATCCAGCGAAAAAAATTGTGATAAAAACCGATTTAAAATTTTGTCCCAAATAAAATATGGATTTTGAAAATTAGGGCATAGGTGGGCAGGGAGGGGTATACCCTCTACCCTCCAGAAATCTTGATTACTGCTGACACCCCCCCCCCCTCTAAAACTTGGGGGTATCCCGGACACCCCACTAAAATTTGGGGAGTCCCACAAAGTACTGAAAACGCTAAAAATGGGGTATTTGAGGACTTGAGGTATACCCATAAAAATTTTTTTGACACCCTCCCCCTCGAAAAAAAAAATTTGGGAATTTCGGGGGTCAGGTATAGCCCCCTTCCCCTTAAAAAAAATTCGGGAAGCTGCCCACCTATGAATTACGGTTATAAAAAAAACGAGAGTAAATCGGGCCACCCACGATTTTTTTAAATTCATCTTCCTAAGAACCAATTAAATTGTAAAGAGAGTAATAGGTCTGGGGAGCGAATTGCCCATGAAGCGAATTGTCCAGGAAGCGAATTGTCCAGGGAGTGAATTGTTCAGGGAGCGAATTGTCCAGGGAGCGAATCGTCCAAGGAGTGAATTCTCCCCAATAAAGATTGAGTAATAAAAATTGCGTTTGTAAACAATGCCGGGAGCGAATTGGGCGGGGAGCGAATTGCCCAGGGACCGAAATTAAATGGTGAAATTAAATGCACTTTTTTCCCAAATTTTGCTCATTTTGACACCATTTGGCATTTTTTCTGTAACTTTTTGCCAGTTACACGTTGAACAACAAGTAGAAGCTTAAATTAAAGAAAACTGTCTGGATATAATGATAGGTTTTTAAACTTTTGAAAATGATGATTTTTTTGACTGAGAAACAATCGATTGCTTGTAAAGTGCCGAAATTAAATGCATACATTTAATTCCGGCAATTTTCCATTTTTTTAAAACCTGATTTAATTAAGTAAAAAAACTATTTTTGTACAGTGAAATTTTTGTGACGTAACGCAGTATCGTGAAAGCTTCAAAATGAGCTATCAAACATGAAAATCGGGCCATACACTGAAAAGTTACACCGGAAAAACAAAAAAGTGCCGAAATTAAATGCACTACCCTACACCTTTTCTTATTTTAAATAAAAATTTTGAAAAAAATTATCGCAGCAACTAAATTGTTTTTTTCTTCTTTCAATCGACTGGAATGTTTACCCTATCTATATTTAATCTTAAGCTCATAAGTCGATGTAAGTGATTTGAAACATTAAAAAAAATTAACAAGGATATCTTTATAATTTAAAACGCATTTTTACCAAAAAAGAAGAAATACCTTCCTCTTTAAGCACAAAACTGATTGGTTTAAATGAAGTATTAGTGGATACATAACTTAAAAAAATAGACAACTACATAACGGACAATTAGTTTTTTTGACTATGAATGATTAGCGTGAAACAGTTTACGCGCGTTTTGGTGATAAAAATTTCAAAACTAAAAACCAACAAAACAAACCAAAAACAAATAAACTATCAGTTTTACTTAACAGTATCCTACCTAACTATATTATTTTTTACAAAATAGAGCAAATGGATCTAAAAAATAAAGGGAGAATTATTTGTCATCCGTATGGCTGAAACGGGCAACCCACAAGTGTTCTTTAAACAGCCATTTTAGGACTATTTTTTAACCAATTAAAATATCCCATTAAAAATAAAACGATTTTGGAAAGTAATAAGGTTCTTGCCATAAATTATTAAACTTAAAGGTGCGGTACGGAGTCAAACTTTTTGTCTTCGATTTTAATTAGTTTTTTGTAAAACCTTTACCCCTGCCCCCAATAGCCCACAAAAATGTTTTCATCAAAATTACTGCCGTCGTTTGGTGTTTTTAGCGAAAAATTGCTGCTTTTTGTACGGGAAACGCAATATCTCGAAAAATACTGCACCAATCTTAACAATCAAGGTATCAATTCAAAGTAGAAAGTAGCCGCTTTGTTTGAGTGTATATTTTGTAACTTACACTTTAATATCCATTAAGCAATCTTGAAGTACAGAATTGTCGTAAAAAACATTTTTGGAGGGTCATATCTCTTGAACCAATGGAGATATTTTGATGAAAAAAATTTTGTGGGCTATTACGGGCAGGGGTAATGTTTTTTTCAAAAAATTATCAAAATCGAAGACAAAAAATTTGACTCCGCACCACACCTTTGAACAAAAAGCTTATTTATCTTACAATACAATCTTTAAATACGAATTTCAATTTATATTTTTTTAAACCGATAAACTACCCACTTGTTAGGGATTAACGTTGACATACTCATATTTACTGTATAAAAATTCTACATTATTAAAAAATATTTATAGTTTATAGGAAGGCTTTTTCATTAAATGTAAAATTTTTATATATTGAGAAATATAGGCCATATTTCGGGTATTATATTTCAAGTAATCTTTTAAACTAATTTGATGAATTAATATTTAGATATTGCAAAACAATTTTAGTTAAATAAAAGTAATTTTTTGATGAAAATTTATTAAAAAATATTGGCTTACATCTCTCTCTCTATTTATTTCGGTTGATATATGTACGTGAATTTAATATTTCAAACAAATTTTCTTTTATACCTCGGAATTATAGGCTAAATACATTATCAGTTTAACATACAAAATACAAAATAATTCACTAAAACGGAAAAAGGTTTATTTGACATACCATTGAGTGGCTTAATTAAATGCAAAGTATGCCCTAAAATAAAATATACATAAAGTTTAATAAAACAAAAATAATAATTTCTTATGAAATAAAAATAAAATGCATTAGTTGGACTGGCAATTTTTTTTATTAAATATAGACCAGTATGCACAAGAAATATTCAAAAATTTTTTTTATAATAACTTTACCATTGTGGTTGATATTTTTAAATTGGGAAAGTAAATACTACAAACAGGTGTTAGATGAATCTATGTTTCTTCAGAAGGCCCTGATATATTGAAGCAAGCAAACAACGCTTTCAGTTGCGTCCACGCTTAATTTGCCTACACTTTTAGCTACAATTGTATCGAATTCATAAACGATAAAAAAATATTTTGTGTATTTACACATGTTGTTTACAATGAGTAGCACAATAAGAAAAAACTGTTTTTATAACCATCAATAATTTTGTCTCAAAGAAACGTTTTTTCTTCATTATTTAACGTTATTTGGTATCAATATTATTAGAACATAATCTTTCTATTAGAAATTAAAGCTTAGCGTAAATCTTTAATCGTAAAATATAAATAAAAAGAAAAATCCTAAAATAATAACCAAGATTTGGCATCCAAAAATCACAAAATTTTATTTTTTTTCGCATTATATGGTGTTTTTGTAATATCCCAAGCAAAAATCATAACAGAACTTAAAGTTCATAAGAACACTCAATAAAAAGTCTCCGTTTAATGTAAGTTAAACGTGGACTTAAAAAGTTAAAATTTAATCTAAGTTAATGTAAAAATATGTGTATGGGTTTAACATTAACATCAACATTAACCGAATCATAATTTTGATATTAAAAGATATAAATGTGTTAATGTGTAGATATTGAGAGGAAATTAAACAAATAAATTAACCTACACTTTTTGATTTGCAATGATAATCGAATCATTAATTTTTTTTTACGTACATAATATATTAAGGAAAATAATTTAAAACATTTAAATGGTGAGTTAACTCTTGGTGATTTTCCAAGCCAAAAATCGCATCTAAAACGATAAAAAGGAACAGTACAGTGCTGCTGGATGTTAAACCGGAGCTGAATGCCAGTCCCCGATAACCTTACCTTAACGATAACATTAGCAGTAATTTTTTTTGTATTACCTGTGCAGCTGTTTTATTAGTATTATGTACGTAATCCATTTTTTTTATTATTATTTTTTTTCATGATGTATCTTATTTGTTCGTTTGATAACTGTACGTAAACTAATAAATAAATAAATAAATAAAACCTTTAGTGAGACTCGAGACGCGAAACACACTCCGCGTCTAAGCCGTGGTAGCAATTACAAAGGGGTAACGCGCTGGACCGGCGGGAATTTCGGAGCGGTTTGTGGATTGGGCAGCTCTCGGCCCTTGAGACATATCTCACAAAATCACCACAGTGCCGTCCGTGTAAATCACAAATCACAACTATAAATACATACGCAAATCAAATTGAAAAATCAAAACGGTTTTTAAACGTTCAACTTTTTAGTTTACTGTAGAAATAAATAGCAGATGACCGAAATTTTCCTACGAACAAAAATATTTTCTTGAACCTACGCAAAAACTACGCAAATTGCTATCACCTAAAAATCAACTAAAATCTTTTCATTATTGCTTACGTATTATTTTAGTTGTGAGATTTCACCAAAAGGTTTTGGGATTACACCCCTGAGTTGTGGCTGTGGGTTTTGAACAGTGGTTGTAAAATTGTACAATATTGTGAGGAAACGTTAGTCTTGTAAATCTTTTGTTTACATTTTCGATTGCATCTAGAATCACGCTATCTCTTTCGTTCCGTAAATATTTTTATAATTAAAATTATTTTTAATTTAATTTATTTTATTTTATTTATTTAATTTTGTTTTATTTACTTCGATACGGATCAGGTAATCCAACAGGTAATTCCTTTCTTTTTTACTTATATCTTTTTGATTACAGGCCCCTAAGCTTTTTTAAAAAAATATTTTTTTTTAAATTTTTTAAAAAATTTTGTCTAACTTAACTTTCTTCAATCTAATTATCCTATTGTTCGTCTTTACATTATCCTATACATTTATTTTTTTTTTAAATTAAGCATTATTAATTTTTGTTAAATTTTGTCTGTTGCATGTGCTAGAACCTTGCTGCCAAAATTAACTTTAATTTTTTATGCATATTTAGCTTTTTTATTCTTTACTTTTTAAAATTTTTTGTAATTTTACTAAAATTGTTTTATTAAAAATTTTCAGCTTGTTTCTAGTTGTAAAATAAGTAGAATAGCCTCTGCTGACGACGCGCAACTATTTTATTTATTTGTCCATTACACGTCCAGAAAAGCGCAGAAACGTGTAACTTTTGTTTTTGTTTTTATATATTTTTATACTCTTTCTAATTAATTTGGCCTTCTGTCTATTTTGATTTTTTATTAATTATTTTTAATTTATTTTTTTTAGGTTATAGGTGTAAATATTTTTTCTGGGTTTTTCCAAAAAATTCCCGCTCTTTTTGCACAAAAATTTTTTGTTTTTGCTATTAAAGTCGGCTAGGCCTTAATTTCGGCCACCGGCTGTTATTTTTGTCATGTGTAAAATTATAATATGAAGTGCGTATGGCTGGAATTGATGGATCGTCATGTCATCTATATCTAGTCATATGCAGTCCAGTTCATAACTACTAGAATAGCAACAATAACAGCCGGTAGCCAAAATTAAAGCCAAGACAATTACTCTAAGTTTGATTTTTACCTTTTGAATTTTGTTGTTGTTATAAGCTCGTATTTTGTAAAAATTTTGTGGAATAAAAATGTCATATAGGTGTTTTCCTTGTTTTTAAACAAGTGATCAAACTGCAAAAACTGTATGTGGCCCGTTTTTAGTCTTTTATATGCTAGTATATGAACTGAACGAAGTACAT
>JASAMX010018857.1:0-18787 GCA_030248175.1 Microlaimidae sp. YZB2_3 | reverse complement strand
TTGTTAATATAAAAATTGCTTTCATGTTTTTGATAAAGGTCGGAAGGCAGGGAAGGTTAAATATTGGTCTGACAAGGGTGTTGTGCTGCAAATTAGGTTTGATGCTTATTTTAAGTTTCATGCCTTGTGATGTCTCATTTTCACATATTGTCATTGCTAAATTCATACCAGTTTTTTAGGAACAAAATGTTAGCAAAAAACAATTTTTAATCCTCCTCAACCAACCTATTTAGAAACCTTAGACTACCTGCTTAGACCAACCCTAATGACATTTACACTTATTTACAGTAAATTAATACCTGGAAACTTTTTTGGTCAATATAAATATGGTATTTCAAGTCTATAAATTGGGCAATTTTTATACTGAAACAGTGTATCTTCTCGTAACCTCAGAATAGTGTAACTTTTTAAGACTTGTCAAAAAGGGAGCACTGTCTCTACAAATCGGGTTTTATGATCCTTTAATAAATGGTAGCCATTGTGAAATTGTAGCTTGTAGGCACTCTAAATACCAAAGTTGAGTTAGGTAGGTTTGGTATTAAAAGGAATAGTCCGGTTCGGGCGTTATAGGAATTTGATTTGTGACAGTGCTCCTTTAATATTATTTTTTTGACATTGCTAGCTATTTAATTTATATTCTGTTTTCAAGACCACATTTTGGGGTATTTTATGAATTTTTATGGCGCCCATTTTTGTAGCTATAATGAATGCCATCACTGCAATTTTTTGCAGTTTTTAGCCTATTTCAATGCATTTTAACCATTTTAATTTTTGCTTTTTTGTCTGTTTTCTCTTCCTCTTGTTCCCTCTCGTTTGGATCGACCAATGCAAAATGGGAAGTCCTTATATATTTGGCACAAGTAATATAATGTTAGCAGTTTACAGAGAAAAAATTTTGAAACTTTTTGCACTTTGTATTTTGCATTTAACTAGAAAATACTGCAAAATACAAATAATTACTTGTGCAAAGTGCCAATTTTTTACAGTTTTTTTCGTTTTTTTTCAATGTATTTAAAATTTGTAGTATAACCCCCAACCACTTTTGAAGGTAGAGGGTGTATAATTATAGTATTGACCTTAAATTTATTTTGGAGGGATATTGCAATCTGAACATTTTTAGCATTTTTATACTCCCTAATCCCTTTAGGGGAATGTTGGTGCAATGAAGACTTTGGGGACCCCCTATTGTAATTATACACGACTACAGTTGAAGCGCGCGGTGAATATATTTCATGTTTATTTGTAGTGAGGTTTAAGTGAAAATGTGTCAACTGTATCAGTGCCCTTCGTGTGTTTAATTGTAAAATTCTGCATATTTATCATTTCAAGTAAAAACATAACAAAACTTAAAGAGGGTGTTAAAAAGGGACATTTAACAACAAAAAAAAAAACATTCTAATAAAATTTACAACAGTGTTCAAAGTACACTGAAATTGACTTTCTTTTTTAATTTAATACCTTGATAGTTCAGATTGCAGCATTAAGTCTGGGCGCGCCATCTGACGCGCGGTTAAAAATTAATTATCTTTTTACGTGCTTAAATGTACGCGAGTGAAAAATCAATTTTACCTAGGTAAAAGTTGGGTTAAATTTTTGCATTGTTTTAAGAATCTATTTTGCAATACCGTAGTTAAAATACTTTCTCCCGTAGGATTAATTAATAAAAAATAAATACGGGCGCATTATTGATTAATTTTTTTATTTTGCGCGAAGTGGGTTGTGCGCGAGAAAAAAAATTCATTGCAATCATATGCGGCAGGTTTATTTATTTAATATATATATATATCTATTTTTTTTGTTTTCTTTGAAAGTGGATTTATCGAGGTAAAAATATAGGGTTTCAGAATGCGACCCCTGAAATATTGCATTTTCCCTTACAAAAAATCCGCGATTTTTTTTGCTAAAAATGTGGGGAAAAGTGTTTGGGCAATAATCAAATCATGTGTTTGATTTTTTAGCAAAAAATCAAGAGATTTTTATGGGAACGCAAATATCATCTCATATACTGCATTAATATTAACAATCAAAGTATCAAATTTAAAGGGAAATACTGCTTTCTTTTAGGGCATAATTTGTAGTATAAATTCTGACCCATTGAACAATCTTTTAAGTACAGAAAAAGCCGGCTCATATTCCCCCAGAGGGGGACATATTTTAGTGAAAAAACATTTTGTGGTCTATTGGGGGGAGGGATAAGTTTTTGTAAAAACCTTATCCCTCCCCCAATAGACCACAAAAATTTTTTCATTAAAATATCCCCCTCTGGTTAAGGAGATATGACCCCTACAAATGGCTTTTTTGTGACGATTGTGTACTTAAAAGATTGCTCAATGGGTAGGAATTTATATACAAATTATGCCCTCAAAGAAAGCGGCTACTTTCTCTTTATATTTGATACTTTGATTGTTAATATTAATGCAGTATATGATGAGATATTGCATTCCCATACAAAATACTCTTGATTTTTTTGCTAAAAAAATCAAACAACGCCAGTGATTTGATTAAGTTTGCCCAACATTTTTGCCCACATTTGTATTTTTAGCAAAAAAAAATCGCCGATTTTTTCTAAGGAAACGCAATATCTTCAGGGGGCGCATTCTGAAGAAACCCCTATATTTACCTCGATAAATCAGCATTTCAAGAAAAACAAAAAAAAATAAATATATAATGAAAATAAATAAACCAGCCGCATAAGGGACAGAAAAAAGAAAGCAAAGAATTTTTTTTTTCACGCGCCGCAAAACCACTTCGCGCAAAATAAAAAAATTAATCAATGCGCGTATTTTATTTTTTATTAAATTAATCCTACGGGAGAAAATAATAAACAACGACACGAGAAGGATAAAACCATATCCAAAAAACAAAAAAAAAAATAAAACCGAACAAATACCTAGGAAAAATAGATTATACACCCGCACCCAAAAGCACGAAAAAAAAAGAAAACCCGGGGAAAATATAAACCCCCCGCCAAAATGCGCGCCCAGAACTAATGCTGCAATCTTAACTATCAAGGTATTAAAGTAAAAAAGAAACTAATTTTGGTGTACTTTGAACACTGTTGTAAATTTTATTAGAATGAAAAATATTTTTTTGTTATTAAATGCCTTAAAATGTCCTCTTTAAGTTTTGTTATCTTTTATTTTAAATGATAAAATAAATTTTATAATGACACACACAGAATAAATTGGTGCATTGACACGTTTCACTTAAACCTCACTCCAAATAAACATGAGACATAGGAATGTAGCCATGTTTCTGGAAAGTGTGGGGTTCCACTCCATACATATTCTTTGATAGGGGGGTTATATACCCCCCAAAACTCCTGATTACAGCCAACATTCCCCTAAAATTAGGGAGTCCCAATACTAAAAATGCTAAAAATGTTAATTGCAATATACCTCCTAAATAAATTTTAGGACAGCCACCCTCAATATTTTTGGCTCTGGGTATACACCCTCTACCAAAAATTTGGGAGGCTGACAACCTATGATTGTTGGGGGTTATACTACAAATTTTTAAAATACCATTGAAAAAACAAAAAAAAACTGTAAAACTTGCGCTTTGCACAAGTAATTATTTTTGCTTTTATTTGCAGTATTTTCTAGTTAAATGCAAAAAATGTATAGTGCTGGGTGGAGCAAAGTGCAAGAAAGTTTTCAAAATATTTTCTCTGTAAACTCTGACATTGTTACTTCTGCCAACCCAAAAGGGCCGGTTGGCTAGGTCAGACCTGTGCATTGGGGTTTTATTTGGGGGGCATATCCAAAACGAGAGGGAACAAGCAGAAGAGAAAGAAAAAAAAAGGGAGCAGGAAAAAACAGACAAAAAAGCAAAAATAAGGTAAAAATAGGTCTAAAATGGTTTAAAATGCATTGAAATAGGCTAAAAACTGCAAAAAATTTGCAGTGATGGCGTCATTATAGCTCAAAAATGGCGCCATAATTTTGAGTAATAAATACCCCAAAATGTGGTCTTGAAAACAGAATCAATATAAATTAAATCACTGACACACAATGTAGAAAAAATAACATTAAGATAACAAGTATTTTGAAGTTACACTCAGGGACGTAGCCAGAGTTTCATTTTGGGGGGGGGCTCCGCCCCCCCCCCCCAAAATTCGGGGGGGGGGGGGGCGGAGCCCCCCCTTAATTTTTGAAAACGTTAAAAAAGCAGGGATAAACGTAGATAAAGCTGTATAATACACTGTTTTTGGCCTAATAACGTAATAACGTATTATCTAATGTTTTTAGTGGTAAAAACATGTTTTCTTAGTTAAAAATTACATAAGCACACATTGGCAGAGCCTGGATTTTACAAAAAAGGAATTTAGAGACGTTAGTTTCAGACCCCTTGGCTAAACCCACATTGTAAACCAAAGCACATGAGCAGCATCTCGGCTCCATGTTTTCTGGAGTACCTACCTATATGAAAAAATCCGAGCCAATGCTATAGGCGGCAGGAAAATTTAGGAGGGAGGAGGTACATAAATCAAACAATATGATTGTTTGTTTTTCTTTCTGTGTAGTACTTATTACTTATAAAAATTATTGTACTAACTTTGAAATAACATTAGCATCAGGCAACATAAATAACGAGGTATATATGTATGTATACTATAGAAAGTGACCGCTGAGCAAAGCGAAGCGGAACAAATTTTTGGTTTTGGGGGTCCATTGGGGTACTAAAATTATTTTAAAGTTTGGCGCCAAGCGATTAGCGAGGCGCTAGAAAATTTTGAATTTTTAGCCTCTGAAAACCCCCAAATTTTACTATCTGGCGACCATTTGGTGGGGGGGCGGCCGCCCCCCCCCCCCGCCCAACCACTATCCTTTTTTTGCCCCCTGTCCCACCGTTTTGGGGGGGGGGGCGGCCGCCCCCCCCGCCCCCCCCCCCCCCCCCTGGCTACGTCCCTGGTTACACTACTCTGAGGTTACAAAAAGATACACTGTTTTTAGCAACAAATTGTGTGAAAATACCAATTTATAGACTTGAAATACCATATTTATATTGACCAAAAAAGTTTCCAGTATTGAGTTACTGTAAATAAGTGTAGATGTCATTAGGGTTGGTCTAAGCAGGTAGTCTAAGGTTTCTAAATAGGTTGGTTGAGGAGGATTAAAAATTGTTTTTTGTAACCTTTGTTCCTAAAAAACTGGTATGTTACTTGAATTTAGCAATGACAATATGTGAAAATGAGACATCGCAAGGCATGAAACTTAAAAAAAACTAAAATAAGCATCAAACGTAATTTGCAGCACAACACCCTTGTCAGACTCCTCCCACCAAAGCAGTGTTTGACCTTCCCTGCCTACCAACCGTTTATCAAAACATGAAAACAATTTTTTATATTGTTTTCTAAGCAGTGTCTGTGAATCAAGCTAAAAAATATTACTATAAACTTTTATAAAGGGTTAGGAGTTTGAAAAAAATGTCCCAAATGTATTATTTTTATGCACATGCATCATTTCCCCTCCCCCAAAGATCCTCCTGACCCAAGTACTATAGCTCGTTTTTTTCCAGAAAAATCACACCATTGGGTATGGCCCTAAACCACACATGAGTAGGGGGTTTTTCCTTCCCCTTCCCCAAAGTTTGAGAAGAAGGGTTTAACCCCCCACCCCCCACTCAGAAGTGTGGGGAGAGGAAAGGTTACTCCCCCCTTGACTTTTGGAAAAATGAAGAAAAAAATGTCTTTAAAATGACTTCTAACTGCCTCCAAACTTAAGTTTTGAGGTCAACATGAATGTTTTAAACAACGAAAATCTCAAAAATGCAATAAAAAGGGGTTTTTGATGCATAAGGCTAATTCACATGAGCATGGTCCGAGAAGCTAGGAGTGGGTGGCTACCCCGGTTAAATAGTCCTTTGAAAGCTAGGAGGGGGTTCAGGTGGGTCTGTACCCCCTTGAGCTTTCTAGGAGGGTCAAACAGAGGTATGCCAGTTAGAAATTTAGAAGAGGGTCAGATGGGGCCCAGTTTTTAAACAAAGTTATTTTAAATAATAAATTTAAGTGTTTTAGCTCTAATACATATTGTAAAAGACTAAAATACAAATACAAAAGTACTGTTTTTTTAATACAAAATTGTCTTTTTGATAGTAAATTTTGTAAAATGAAATGAATATTAGGGGAGGGGGAACTCCTAGATTTTTTTAAAGGGGTGGGATCCCAAATTTCAAGGCTAGGTGGGGGGTGGACCCTACCTTGAACCCCCCCTATGCTCATCTAAGGTACAAGTACTAAACGTGTACCAAAAGTCATTCTGAGAATTTCACCCAACAAACATAAATAAAAAACCTGTTTTGGGTCAATTCTAAACTTGCGATCTCAATTTTGGGCATTAAAAAGTGATTAAACTACCCTTTTCAAAAATAAATGGTGTTTTATAGCCAAAAAATGACTTTTTTGAAGGTACATTTTAGGCTCTTAAATTTTTTTTAAATAGTGCTTTAACCAATATAAATGAATATTTGTTAGATTGCTGAAAGTCTGATAGTTCTAAAAATGATTTTACTTTTTTTCTGGTCCCCACCAATTTTGTATAGCAACCGCTTAAAAAGGTATCAAATCTAAGTCCTGAAAAAAATTACAATTTTAAAAAGGGGTAATATAATAAAAATGTCTCATGATACAATTTAGCTTGATTTTAAGGTTTTTGTTAGGCTAAGAAAAATAAATTTGATGAATAATAAGCATAAATTAGCTTTTAAAGTAACAACAAATTTGTCATCTATATTTTTGGTGGTTAATGTGACTACAAAATTTTTAATTGTTTTGTAAATTTTTAGATTCTCTGGACTTCCAGCTATATTAAAACAATGTTTTTAATTTAATTTCGCAGTTTATTAAAAAATTTTCTTAACAGTAAAAATTGTGTACCAAAATTTTGTAATTTTTGAAGATATTTTGCTGGTACAAGTTCCATATGTGTACCAAAATTCGATTTCACTGATTCAAAAGTAATTACAAATTGTAAAACATCTTTATAGCATAAATTGAACACGTAGACCTCATTTATGTGGTTATTTTTCAGATTTAAGCTTCTGAAAAAAAGTTATGAGCCAATTTGTACCAAAAATCGCCCTTTTTAGCATATACAGTTTATGTTATTAAGAAAATTTTTTGATTAAGCCTTTAATTGAATTAAAATTATTGTTTTTGTATTACCAAGTGTCTGGCAGTTACAAATATATTTTTATTTTTTTCATCCTAACTACCAATTTTTTATAGTAACCGTTCAAATACCCACAAAATTTTAGTTGTGAAAAAATTAAAATTTTTGAAAAACAACTTATTTTAATAAAAATCAATTATATTACAATTTTGTTTGATTTCTAGGCTTTGCTTGGGCTTAGAAATAAAAAATTCGGTAAAAAATCAAGTTTAAATCAAAAATATATAATATACCGAAAAATGTGCAACTCCTATATAAAAAAAGTACAGAAAAGGTGGCCTTTATAATGAGCCTCTCCATTTAAATGACACTCTCCACTATAATGGCATAGTAGCCATTTTAATTCGGCGAGTTAAAATGGAGAGGAAGCTATTATAATAGCCATTTATTGACTTAATTTCACTTTTTATATACTCAGAAGTCTAATACTGTCCGGGCCGCACGAGTTTCCCCGTGTTGGTTTAATACTGTCCGACACGCAGAAACTCGTGCGGCCCGGACAGTATTAGACTTGTGAGTATATATGAAGTGAAATTAAGTCAATAAATGGCTATTATAATAGCTTCCTCTCCATTTTAACTCGCCGAATTGAAATGGCTACTATGCCATTATAGTGGAGAGTGTCATTTAAATGGAGAGGCTCATTATAAAGGCCACCTTTTCTGTACTTTTTTTATATAGGAGTTGCACATTTTTCGGTATATTATATATTTTTGTTTAAATTAGCGTTTAAAGTGAAACAAATTTCTTGTCCATGTTTTTGGTGGTTCATGTGACTTTCGAATTTTCAATTTTTATGAAAATTTTGGAGTTCTTCAGACTTTTAGCATGGTTAAAACATAGTTTTTAATTTAGTTTGTTAGTTTACAATTTTTTTTTCTTAACATCATAAATTGCACTTGCTGAAAAAGGCCATTTTTTAGGTATAAATTGGTTCATAACTTTTTACCAATAGCTTAAATCTTAAAAATAACCACAAAATGAGGTCTACGTGTTCTATTTAAGTTATAAAAATGTTTTACAACTTACACGTATGGAACTTGTATCTATTTTGCCCTATAACATCAGAAATCGTGTTTTAATCACATTTTAAAGTTTAAAATCTAGATCTTCAGGTCAGAATCCACCTAGAAACATGCCTTTATTCAGTTTTTGAAGTGTGAAAATCTCTAATCGATTTTTGGTACACGTTTAGTAACTGCACCAATGCAAAGACCAACCAAATGGGTGGGGACATTTGCCGGCTTACAGGAGAAAACTCCGCAGTTTTAACTCCGCAGTACTCCGCAGGTGTAAATAACCCTTTTTTAAGCTTAAGGCTATGCGTTCCTAAGCCTAATCGAAGCCTTACAAACAACCTAAACTTTAACAAATAGCTGCGCGAAGAAAGTTTAGGTTGTTTTTAGGCTTTGCTTGCTTAGACTTAGGAAGGCGTAGGCTTCAACTCCTGCGGAGTACTGCGGAGTTTTCTCCTGTTAGCCCATTTGCCGACCATGCACAAGTTTGATACAATACATCTAAAACCAAAGAAAGAATTAAGTAAACCGTAAAATAAATAATCAAAAATTTACTTTCAAAATAAAGTGACGCGGTACACACCACACATACCGGCCACTGCTGAAATTTTTGTGGTTCATTCAACAGATGAAGAATAAATTACACAGATTAGCAAAAACTAAAATTCTGTTGCAGTAAATAATAGTAAATCTGCAATCAAAATTTTAGATGATGCATAGTGCAATCAAAGTTTTAAATATATCAGGATAATTTCAGTTTTGCTTCTTCTGGTTTTTATGGCCATCTTGAATAGAAAATCATTAATAATATTTTTTCAATGCTCATTATTACCCATTTTAAAAAAAACAATACACATATTTCTCCTTTTTCTACACTAAAAACAGTTATTTAATCTTTTTTTGTACAATTATTTAGTTTTTTACCGCTAATTTACACAATTAAATTTTCGACATAGTGATGGCGTCATTGCAGAACGTCTTTTTTTTGTTCCCCTTTTTCAATGATTTACGTCTCACATGCGCGCGACGTAGGTCACACCTAGAGCTAACCGCGGTAAGGTTTACATACGACATTGGTCATAGGAAAATACCACCACCGTGAGACGAAGGTTTCACCTTTGTCGTACGAAGGTCTCACGGTTGTATCGGTCGTAAAGGCCATTAAGGGAACGGGTTAAAATAAAATTTGAGGTAAGGATAGTACTGGTACTGTACTGCAACTAAAATGAGGACGATACTTTTACTGGTACTGTACTGGAATTTTTTAGGACAAAATTTTGTAATTTTTTAAAATGACAACCAGCACAGTACTAGTGCTGGTACTGGAATAAAATCTGAGTACTGTAACAACACTTCTAGTAAGACAGGTATGCTGAAATTACAAAAACAAATAATTCTAGTATAAAATAAAATTGCATTAAATTTTTAGATAACAAAAGTAATTCAAAATTTTTACGTAACTAAAAATTATTCAACAGTTAAACAACAAAGTGTTTTAGTAAATGTTGTTGTTTTTTTCTGTTTTGTTGCAAAATTTGAAAAATACCACACAGTAATAATTTATGACAAAAATTTATTCGCATTATTTTTATATTAAAACTTTAGAATTATATTACAAGGTTATATTTTTTTGCTGAGAATATGCTTGTATTTATCATTGATCTATGGGAGGGTTGTCAGATCCTTGGTCAGGAAAAGGCAAATAACAAAAAATAATCTTAAACTTTTTAATATCGTTAGATTCATACGATATTACCCACATTTTACATTACTATTTACTATTCGTATGAAATACTTTTAGATATGTATTGTTTTTGACTTAAACCTAAATAATTCTGATGCTAATACATAACAAATACAAAATTCTAAAATATAAAACTGAAATTTTTGCATATACCCTATGGTACGGGTGTGCATTGCCGGGAAATTTCATTTTAGCCACGCCTTAGCTTTAGTACTAAAGGTCCAAAATTCGTTTAGCCTTAGCTTTAGTACTAAGCCCAAAAGAGGCTTAGTACTAAAGCACTTTAGCCTTAGCTTTTGCCAAAAGGACAAGTACAAACATGTTCGTATATTTAAAAAAATATCCGTTTTTTTAGGAAATTCTTAGCATTGCACTGTTAAATTTACAGTAAAAAACTCCGCATTAAAGTATCTCCGGACAGTTTTCTTAAGTATGGAAAATCGCGATTTTTGGCATACGAGATCTCGTGAAATACAGTAATATTTCACTAAAAATTTATATGAGTGTTAAAAATGCAGAAATATCACGATTATAAAGTAAACAATCATTATATTATTGTAAGTAATTGAAATAATTAATATTAAAAATCAAATTGCAATGAAATTTTTTTAAAACCCTTAAAAATATTTACTGCACACTATTTATTTAAAAAAAAACATCCAATAGAGAGACACAGTTACCCTCTTTTACGTGCGTAAAAATTAAACATGAATATTGTTGTATTTATGGTTTAATATACAATTTTCCGTGAAAAATGGGGGTTAATTTTTTTCAAAATTTCGGTAAAACTTCGATTTAATTTAATTTGGTAAAATTTAAAGCTGCAGATAGTATATTTCTATTGAAATTTATAATTTTTGGAAGGCCATAATATCTTTTGACGCATATTCTTAACGCATAAATAGTTCTGTCGTGCGTCGTGCGATTTATCGATTTATTTCAAAGGGTTTGTTTATAAATCGCTTTTAGAGCTTTTAAAGCTCCAGATAGTATATTTCTATTGAAATTTATAATTTTTGGAAGGCCATAATATCTTTTGACGCATATTTTTAACGCATAAATAGTTCTGTCGTGCGTCGTGCGATTTATTGATTTATTTCAAAGGGTTTGTTTATAAATCGCTTTTAGAGCTCATTATCTCATGGTGGCAGTGGCATAGTCGGTTAGCGCGTCGTCAAATTTTCGAAAGGTCCCGAGATCAATTTCCACATAAAACAATTTTGGCCACGATTTTTTTTTGATTTTAATAATATTTTTTTTTTAATTTTAAAATTTTATTTAACATAAATTCAAAAAATATCATTATTGTAAACAGGATTTGTTGTCTGCTTTTCGCCAAATAGTCAAATTTTCGTCATTTGAATATCTTAAAATATTATAATACCCAAAAGTATAATAATTTAAAAATAAATTGTGTGTAAATAAAAATGGGTAATTTTTGCTCTTTATTGCAATTGGTTTACTACTGAACGCTCTGCAATAAAAACTGTCCGGAGAGACCTTAAAGACTTTTTTAACGTTTATTGCATCGGATTTTAGTTTTTTTTAAATACTATTTTTAGAGTTAATTTTACAGTTTTAAAGTTGCCCTTGTACTGTTTAAACATCCTCAGCAAGAGTATCTAAAACAGACAAAATTGTAAAACACGATAAAAACCGAACTTTAAACGTCATTACAATATACAAAGAGAAGAAAAACACGCGAATAAAATAAATTAAAGCATAAACAGGGCGGGAAATTTAAAACCAAACTATAATTTACAATAATACTTACAGACTAAAACACGTCTGAAATTATTACTAAAACTTATTCAGAAAACTAAAACTAAGTTATAACTAAAATCAGAAATTATTACTAAAACTTATTGAATAAGTTTTAGTAATAAATTTTGACGTGATTTAGTCTGTAAGTATTATCGTATATTATAGTGTGGTTTTAGATTTCCCGCCTTGTTTATGCTTTGATCTATTTTATTTCGCGTGTTTTTCTTCTCTTTTTGTATATTGTACTGACGTTTAAAGTTCAGTTTTTATCATGTTTTACAATTTTTCTGTTTTAGATACTCTTGCTGAGAATGGACCTAAGTACAGGCCAAAACGTTAAAGTTTTATCATTAATAATTTTAAATCTCTCAGTTTTTTATCATCGCTACATTAAAGTTTCTAGTCCCCAGAAGTAGATCAATTGATACAATTATGTGAAATACCTTGTTTTCAGCAGAAGGACCCAGTTTAAAAAAGGAATATTTTCAAAGATTCTCAAGCCCTCTCGTTTGCTTCTGACGTTTTTTGATTTTCAATACTGAAGAGAGAACTAACTGCATTGTAAATACTTTCGTACAATATCAGAAGGAATTCCCTATATTATCAGACCATTTAGTCCCTCTTTTTCTGAAAGTATCTGATGAAATTCCTGTTATTTTAATAAAAATCGCGCAGCCTCTGCAACAAAAACGTTGAAATATTTAGTTAAGTAGTTACAAAGGTACTTTAATAAACTATTTTGTTAAGTAGCTTATATGGTGCAACCCGATTTTTTACAACCCACTGAGCAAAGTAGCTGGTCACTACTAGTGTTGTAAAAAGTATTGATTTTGAATTATTTTAAGTAAAAGTAAAAGTAAATTGAAAAATTTTAATTTAAGTAAAGTAAGAGTAAAAGTAATTGGTGATTTTTTAATTTAAGTAAAGTAAAAGTAAAAGTAATGGTCAAAATTTTATTTAAATAAAGTAAAAGTAAAAGTAAGACCTATTTTTTTAAGTAAAAGTAAGAGTAAAAGTATAATAAAAGTAATTTTGAACCGGAGCAAAATACCGGTTTTTGGAGCTCCAGAGCTCCGTTCTAAAGTTTTTTTGCTAATTTTATGCATAATTATCAATTTAATAAGTTTTTTAGTCAAAATAAATGGTTTTAGAGTGTTAGCGGCATAAAAATTGTCTTTTGCCATTTACTTTACAACAAGCCCATAGGAAATCAACCCATTGAAATTACTTAAGCTTTACTTAAATTAATTTAAGTATTTGCAGTGAAAAATCCGAGTAAGAGTAAAAGTAAAAGTATTTGAAATTTCAAAAGTCGAGTAAGAGTAAAAGTAAAAGTATTTGAAATTTTAAAAGTCGAGTAAAAGTAAAAGTAAAAGTAATCCAAAATCCGTTACTTTTATTACTTTAAGTAAAAGTAAAAGTAACTTTTTACAACACTAGTCACTACATAAGGTAGAACACTACAGTTTGGTTTTGACGGCAGATCTTTTCTAATTAACTTTTACTAACGTAATTTGACCTGCTGATTTAATTTTTGACATTCATTTTTCTTAAAAAAATTGTTATCGTCCACAATCATAAAAAATGACACCAATAAAATACATGTCAAAACTACAATACATTAATAAAATTCATTACCAAAAATATTCTATTTTTTCCTTTAGCGTATCTTGAATAATGAACACTTTTTTTAATTAAAAAGTTAAAAATTTAAAAAATTTTTTTTCGACGTTAAAAATATTTCCGGCGGGGGAATCGAACTTACGGATGCGAGAATCTGATTCCGACGCTCTAACCGCTCAGCTATTGGCCCATCTGAGGGTCCCTTCTTAAAAGCTGGTTTTAAACAAACGTTTGGAAATAAAGTTTCTTGGCGTAGAATCAAAAAACTTTAAATGAAAATTAAAAAAATTTGATTCACTCAGATTTTAATGAAAGTTTGGAAATAGTTAGACACAAGTCTGATCAATACCTTGAATTGTATTTGATAATAAAACTAATTCAGGATTTTTTTTATTTGATTTTTCTTTTAAAAACATCGATTTTTTTAATTTTCTTAAAATTTTGAATTACGTTTGACACCAAACCACATCTAAAAGATGCCCCCTATTTTTTGTTAACTTTCTATATAAAATTGCAGCAAAATCTGAGTAAATCAAATTTTTTAAATGACCAAAAACTGTTTTTTGAGCTTTAAATTCATCGAACTATATCTCGAAATAAAACAACCGGTAAACAAAGATGATATTACCGTTGAATACATCATAATTAGCTTTCGATCGCACTATACTTTTGTCCGACAAAAATTAATATCTAAGTTGATATCTAACTTTTAGTAAAAATCGTCACAACTGTGGTGTTTTACCTTAAGCTGCCGATTTAAGTATTTATGGTGCAACCGGTCCTTACGGTAATAAACCCAAAGGCTGTCTGGAAGCGACAAATCAAGAAGTGAAGGTTTTTGCATAAAATCCGTAAACAAATGTTTATTTGTAATAATGTCTCTTTAATTTTTTTGCTTTTTCGTAGAAAGACAAGTCGATTTGCATTTTACTTGAGTAATAATTCTCACTTTTTTTTAAAATTTTTTTATTTACAGCAATTATAAAAATAATGCAATAAACAAGAATGAATTGAGGTTATTTTTTAAAAAATAAGCAGAATTAAAGATAATATATATAATTTTAAATAAAAATTATACAAACAGCGCTTAACTTTCGTTTTTAGAGGATTTTGTCTATTTCAGTAATGTTTTAGCCATTACAAATAATTATAAATGGACTTCTTGGCAGTTTTTCAAAATAAGAATTCGCTTATTTAACTACCGAAATTTAGTTAAATCTGCAGTTTCAAAGTTTTAAATTAAAGTCGTTCAGAAAACGCTAAATTATTTTAAAATAAAGTTTTCACGGGGTTTTGGCAAAACACCTGTTTTTTTTATTTGTCGCTACTTTATGGCATTTCGGTTTACCGATTTTTCGGGAACATTACTAAAAGTTTGGCTATAAGATAATCGATATTCCCGGCGTTTTAAACCGATGCTTTCAAGTTCCAACAATAGCCCACTGTTCAAAATAGCGGTGCTGGGAACCCGCAATACAAATGATTTTTGCAAAAATCTTAAAATTGAACCCATTTAATCCCTCGTAGTACCCGACCCAGGTACTCTAACCAACCAAAGGTCGGCAGAGAGAGTTATACCCTCCAAAATCCCGATTACTGCCGACAGCCGACCCCCTTAAATTTCGGGGGTCGGGTATACCCCGCAAATTCGGGAGGCTGCCCAAATATATGTAGCCAACTATATATTTTTGAGGTTAAACAGGTATATAGGTATGGAAAATCTGCACAAAAATTTTCAGGCGGAAGGATTCATATTGCCAAAAGGTAAAGAAATTTGGCTGAATAAAATTGCCGCTAAATTTATAGGGGCTTTAGAAATAATTACCCAAAATTTTTAAAAATAGTTTTCTAGTATCTCTACAAAAAGAAGTTCTGATCAGTATTGAATGATTATGATGTTTGTCAAAAAAAAAAATCGAAAGTGGCAGAATTAGTTTGGTGGCACAGGCGAGAAAATGGTGGTTGCAGGATGGGGTTCATCTTCTCCCCAGCATCGAAAATTTTGGGGTCTTCCTAGACAAAAATCTAGGGGCCTCCATCCCACCCCTTGCCAGAATTTAAACTGCGATTTATCCCGGGTAACTGCCCCTAGCTTCTGGGACCGTGCTCAGACGTTCGATGGGCGTGGAGTGATTTTAATAACAAATTAGTATTTTCAAATTAGAAATATTAATATCAGTCCATTTATAAACACTGACTGCAGTGTTGTTTAAATATAATTATGATATACCCATTTAAAAAAAACAAGTGATGAGACTGTAATGGGAATTCCAGGTTCTCTCAAAGTAATTAATTCTCTTTCTTTGGAATAATGTGGCTGTCTTTTTCGGTTGAATCCGGAGATCTTTGATTGTTAATTTGGTTAAAATTGATCAATTGTTAACAGTAATGCTTCCCGGAGCTCCACTTTTCAGAGCTCCTTCCTATTTTTGTACCAATTTCGTGAATAATCACAAAGATTAAAATAAGTTAGTAACAATTTTTCGTAATTGTTTTTTTTTCAAAATTTATAAAAAATAAAAAAACAACTCGAAACATACAAAATAAGGCAATTTAAAACATAAATTTTAAGTTTAAATAAGCTTGAAACCACTTTGGTTTTAGAAGCGGAACTCGATTTGGTTTAAATGGGCAGAGCTCTGGAGCATGATGCCTGCACATATTCTAACCTCCGTTATGGATATAACATTTCAAAGTTCCAGTTTCGTCGCCAGTCTGCATCATTTTTATATGGACTATAGTATGCTCCAAAGCTGTGGCCATTTAAAACGGGGAGTTTTGATGATTCGCTCCGTAAATGAGCGATTTTAAGCTTATTTGAGCTTGAAGTATGTTTTAAGCTAAATTATTTTACAAAAAAACTGACAAAATTATAACCTTACTCTTTATGTATTTAAGAAATTAGCAAAAATATGGCGGGGCTCCGAAACTGCCCCGGAACTTTAGGGAACATCACTTAATGAGCGGTCATGCTTGTTATTGCAATTTTTAACATTTTTAATAAGCAAAATTGGGGATCTTTATATATTAAACTATGTTTATTCTCAAAATTTGCATAAAAATAAATACACGGGGGGTTAATCAACACAAAAATTTAACAACCCAACGTTATCATATCTTATAGAGCAATTTGTTATCTTATATTCTCAGGTTTTGGCACATCACGACAAATAATTGATATTCTTCTGCCTTTTTCCACTTTAAGGTCTTTGTAGAATGATTCTTCGTTTTTTAAAAGTTCATGAGTAAACAAATAGCGACTTCGTCCCCTAGATAAGAATAAAATATAAGAAATTCTAAAAATATACGAATTTTTTAACGACTATATTTTAAAAAAGCTGGGTAGACTTACACGATTATCATTGCAAAAATGTATAGTTAATTAATAGTAAAAAGTTTGTTTTGCTATTGACTTACAACCATATTCATTAAACCGTTGAGCTCTCGCCGGCGTGTCAGTTACATTTTCAGACAATGGACGTGCAAGCTTTTTGTTAATTTTTGTTAAACGCAAAATTAAGTTAATTGAAACTGATATTTCTGCAAAAGTTAACCCATTTTACTAGTAATCCGAGATTTATTAACAAAATTTAATTTTGTTTAGTTTTAAGCAGTACAAGCATAGATGAACAAAGAGGGGAAGGCAGGGGTAGGGTGGGGTCCAAACCAAACCCCCAAGCCTCGAAATTTTGTCCCCCCCCCCAGAAAAAAAATCCAGCCCCCCACCCCCAAATTTTCGAATCTTTTAACCCTGACCCCTCTTTAGATTTTAAACTCTGACCCCCTCCCCTCTCGAGAAAATTTTAAGTACTTTTTTATACTAAAATTTCTTCCAATAACTGTGAATTTTTAACACAATATTTTTACACCGTTTTTATACCAGAATATAGCTTTTTATTCAATAAAATGTAGTACATTATCTGATAAAAAAACTATTATTAAACCTTTAATGGTTTAAAAGTATTTTGCTTCCGACATTGGACCCACCTGAACCCCCTCTAGGTTTCAAAATATTCCCCCCGGTCGTCCCCCTTAGAAAGCCGCCCCCCCCTTAAATGTTATTTACCCAGGGTAAACACCCCCCTTAATTTCGGTGGCCTTGTTCATCTATGAGTACAAGTAGTTCTGTTTATGTTTTTAAAGAAAAAAATCAAAAACCACTTAGCCTATTGTCATAAAGACATGACACGACGACGAGAACTCGCCGGTTTTATGAATACGTCTGTTTATTTTGCTAATAATTAAACCATGCAAAAAACCTCAAAAAATGACAAATTAATCACTAACCTTAAAATATAAACCGAACGTCTCGGAAGTAATAAATCGATAATCACATGTTTGTGATTGGAGTGAACCAACCGCATCACGGCATCTGAGAGCAGAGAAATCCCGGATATCACATCACCGCAGTACTAAAAAATAATACAATGATTTTTGTATTATTGACTTTTGTCGATTTAGTAAAGACAACAGCTAAATAGTTACACAACTTCCTGATTCTTAGTATAAGTGCACTTTAGCTGTCAATGACTAAAATTCAGTGGATGTAATATGCCTGAATCATGGCCGTAGTCAGGGGTGGGGGCAGGAGGAATGTTCCCCCTGTTTTTTTCTAACAAGCACTAGATAGAATGCATTTTTGGCCGAATAAGATGCAGATTCCCTGTCGTGGCGTAAGATATAAAATTCTGGCTATGGCCATGTATATTTTGCAAAACTGGGCAACACAATAAGCACATCAAAACTTTTAGAATAAAATAAATAAATACGGAGTTTCTGGTAGACTTTAATAATGGTTAAAGCGTTTTTTAACTGTTAGATAAATGAAAGTATACAATTTATTTATTTATTTGTTCAAATGGTATAATACAAGGATCAATACACTAATATGAACAATTGTCAATAAATAAGAGTATTATACAATTTAATATAACATATTAGAAAATACAGTGTATAAGTTTATGGAATTAAGGTGTTTTTTAAAAAAGTTTAGGCTTTTCGAATTGACCACATTATTATCAAGCTTATTCCAAGCGTTTATTACGCGGTTAGAAAAAAATGTTTGGCGCGCATTTACTTTGCTATTTTTGACCACTAATTTTAATGAGTGTCCTCGGGTTTGAGTAACTGTGCTCATTTGGAAGAAAACTTTGGGGTCACTATCAAGCAATTTGTGTACAATTTTATATGTAGTAATAAGGTCATTTTTTGCCCTTCGATATTCAAGGGAGTGTAATTTAAGTGTTTTAAGTCGTTCATCATATTCTATAGCTGGAAGATTGCACCACGCAAAAAGCCTACGAGTGAATGAACGTTGTACTTGTTCTATAATCTTTTTGTCTTTAATTAAGCTAGGAGACCACACACTGGTCTTGTATTCAATGAGGGGTCTTACAAAAGTATTGTATGCGCGCAAAAGAACGGATTTTTGTTTAGTTTTAAAATATCGAAATAATATTGAGCATCTA
>JASAMX010018856.1:0-17629 GCA_030248175.1 Microlaimidae sp. YZB2_3 | reverse complement strand
GGTATTTTTAAGCGCCAAAGGTTTAAGGTTATTTTTAAGCGCCAAATTTGAATTTTTAGTCGAAAATTAAAAATTAATAATAATTAAACAAATAAGCATGTCTCAACAATTGTAAAAAAAGTTCTTTTTTCTTTCAAACTTAATTTAAAATGAAATTTAAGATTATTTTTAATTTGAATTTTGGGTCAAAAATCGAAAAGTATTAATATTCAATTGTTATGGTAAAATTTTTTTCAAAATTTAGTTTTAAATTCAATTATATGGTATTTTTAGGTGCAAAATTTTAATTTTGAGTCAAAAATTAAAAATTATTTATAAGATAAGCATGTCTTGGTAACGTAAAAAATTTTTTGTCAACCTTAGTTGAAAATGCAATTTAAGGTTTCTCCGGACAGTCTTTATTGCAATGCGTTCAGTAGTAAACCAATTGCAATAAAAAGCAAAAATTACCCATTTTTATTTACACACAATTTACTTTTGAATTATTATAGTTATAGAGTATTATAATATTTTAAACTTATCAAATGACGAAAATTTGACTAATTGGCGAAAAGCAGGCAACAAATTATGTTTATAATAATGATTTGAATTTATGTGAAATAAATTTTAAAAATTATAAAGAAATAAAAAAAACATTATTAAAATCAAACAAAAATCATGGCCAAAAAAAATCCAAAAAAATCCAAAAAATATAAATTTCAATAGAAATATACTTATCTGGAGCTTTAAATTTTACCAAATTAAATTAAATCCAAGTCTCACCGCAATTTTGAAAAAAAATAACCCCCATTTTTTACGAAAAATTGTATATTAAACCATAAATACACAAATATTTCCTTAAATTGTTACGTACGTGAAAAAGAGTAACAATTTCTCTTTATTGGAAGTATTTTCCCTAATAAATAATGAGTAGTGTATATTTTTAAAGGTTTTAAAAAAATTTCGTTGCAATTTGATTTTTAATATCAATTATTTCGACCACTACCAATAAGATGATAAATGTGCATTTATAATCGTGGTATTTCTGCTTTTTTAACACTCATATTAATTTTTTGTATTTCTGTATTTTGCGAGATCTCGTATTCCAAAAATCGTGATTTTCCAAACTTAAGAAAACTGTCCGGAGAGACCTTAAGGGTATTTTTAACCGCTGAATTCAAATTTTGACTCAGATATTAAAAATTAATAAGATATAACTAGATTAGCATATTTCAGTAATTTGTAAAAAAATTTTCTCAAATTTAGTTCAAAATGCAATTTAAGGGTGTTTTTAGGCGCAAAATTCAAATTTTGGTGTCGGAAATTGAAAATTATTGATATCTAATGAGATGAACACGTCGCAATAATAGTAAAAAAAATTTTGTCACCTTAGTCGAAAATGCAATTTAAGGGTATTTTTAGACTCTGAATTTTGGGTTAGAAATTGAAAATTATTAATATTTAACCAGATGAGCATATCTCAGTAATAGGTAAAAAAATTATTTCTTTCAAACTTAGTTCAAAATGTAATTTAAAAGTATTTTTAGGCCTAAATATGAATTTTGGATTGGAATTGAAAATTGTTAATATTAAACAAAAATAAAAAAATTAAAAAAAAATAAAAAAATAACCCCCATTTTTTACGGAAAATTGTATATTAAACCATAAATACACAAATATTTCCTTAATATGTTACGTACGTGAAAAAGAGTAACAATTTCTCTTTATTGGAAGTATTTTCCCTAATAAATAATGAGTAGTGCATATTTTTAAAGGTTTTAAAAAATTTCGTTGCAATTTGATTTTTAATATCAATTATTTCGACCACTACCAATAAGATAATAAATGTACATTTATAATCGTGGTATTTCTGCTTTTTTAACACTCATATTAATTTTTTGTATTTCTGAATTTTGCGAGATCTCGTATTCCAAAAATCGTGATTTTCCATACTTAAGAAAACTGCCCGGAGAGACTTTAAGGGTATTTTTAACCGCTGAATTCAAATTTTGACTCAGATATTAAAAATTAATAAGATTTAACTAGATTAGCATATTTCAGTAATTTGTAAAAAAAATTTTTCAAATTTAGTTCAAAATGCAATTTAAGGGTGTTTTTAGGCGCAAAATTCAAATTTTGGTGACGGAAATTGAAAATTATTAATATCTAATGAGATGAGCACGTCGCAATAATAGTAAAAAAAATTTTGTCAACCTTAGTTGAAAATGCAATTTAAGGGTATTTTTAGACTCTGAATTTTGGGTTAGAAATTGAAAATTATTAATATTTAACCAGATGAGCATATCTCAGCAATAGGTAAAAAAATTATTTCTTTCAAACTTCGTTCAAAATGCAATTTAAAAATATTTTTAGGCGCTAAATATGAATTTTGGATTGGAATTGAAAATTGTTAATACTAAACAAAAATAAAAAAATTAAAAAAAAATAAAAAAATAACCCCTATTTTTTTACGGAAAATTGTATATTAAACCATTAATACAAAAATATTTCCATTATTTTTTACGTACGTGAAAAAGGGTAACAGTTCCATTTTATTAAAAGTATTTTGCCTAATAAATACCGAGTAGTGCATATTTTTAAGAGTTTTAAAAATTTTGTTGCCATTTGATTTTTCATATCAATTATTTCAACTACTATCATTAATATATTCAATGTGGACTTCAGAATCGTGGTATTTTCACCTTTTTAACACCCATTTTAAATTTTTTAACACCCATTTTAATTTTTCATGAAAACATTTCTGTATTTTGCGAAATCTCGCATGCCAAAAATCGCGATTTTCCATACTTAAAAAAACTGTCCGGAGACACCTCAACGGTATGTTTAGCCGTAAAATTTAAATTTTGGTGTCGGAAATTGAAAATTAATAATCTTTAATGAGATGAGGATGTCTTAGTAATGGTAAAAAAATATTTTGTCAACCTTAGTCGAAAGTGCAATTTAAGGATATTTTTAGACTCTTAATTTTGAATTAAAAATTTTATGAAAATTATTAATATTTAACCAAATGAGCATATCTCAGTAATGAGTAAAAAAAATTTTTCAAACTTAATTCAAAATGCATTTTCAAGGTATTTTTAGCGCTGAATTTAAATCTTGGGTTGGAATTGAAAATTAAAAATTTTTTAACTAGATGAGCATATATCAGTATCAATAAAAAAGTTTTTTTTTTAACTCAGTTTTAAATGTAAGTAAACGTATTTTTGGTGCCAAATTTAAATTTTAGGTCGAAAATTACAAATATTTAACAAGATGAACATGTCTCAGTAATGGTAAAAATTTTGTTTCTTAAACTTAGCTGGAAACAAAGTTTATGAGTTTTTTAGTAAGTTTTGTATCGGGATTTTAAAGTAATTAAGTTTTGACTTCACATGAGCATTAATCTCAAACGGTAAAACAATTTTAAAAGCCCTATTTTAGATATTTTTAAATGTTCATGTCTTTTGCACCTTTTAACATGTTACAATGAAGCAAAAAGTCAAAATGTTTTGAGGCACAAAACAAAACTTTGCTAAATAATCATCAGAATTGTAAACAAAAGTTTTACTAAGTACTGCATCTTTTGTACAAAAGTATATTCTGTATATATAACGCTATATTCTGTATACAAAAGTAAAAAATTGTGAAAATTTGGTACGGGGTCTTTAGAGCCACAAGCAGAGAACTTGGAGCCATCGAAAATTTTTGGAACTTGAAGCCTTTCAGAAAAAATTGGTTTGGGCTAAAATTTAGGTTTCGCTTAGGCTTAGGTACACGTTTTAGCGATTTTTATTTTCGGCTCCAACTTCCCAACTTACGGCTCCAAGTTCCCCGCTTACGGCTCCAAGTTCCCTATTTTTGGCTCCAAGTTCCAGCTCCAAGTTCCCAAGGTTCCATCGAGCCTAAATCGAAATTTTGAAGTTCTCGAAAAATTTTAAAGTTATCTGCCAATTATATTTATACTTGTTAAGTATTTTACTCACCAACTATTTCCATGGTACCCCATTCCAATGATAAGGCGCTGCTCCTTGGTCCTGCTATTTTATTTTTAAGATAAAAATTTTATAATTTTCTAATAATTATTTTGCTAAAAACAAGTTAAAGCATTTTTTTTTTAAATTTCTCCTGTAGACATTTATTTTTTAAACTCTCCGGGCCTCATTTCTTGATTATTGAATGTGGTGTGGCATCTTATCTCCTTGTCGGTCACTAAGGCCCTGGGCCTTTTATTGGAAATTATCCCTCTTTTTCCACCCCTTAAGGAAATTCTGGCTACGCTCTTGATGGTAATAGCCCTATTTTTTATAATCCAAAAATCTGTATACTTAAAGGGTATACTTAAATCTGTATACTTAAAGGGTTTTTTTAATAAGAGGATACTCACAATTAAGCTTACAATAATTTGTTAAAATAAGCTAGTAGATTTTAAAATCTACTAACTCAAGAAAAGTCTACTATAGACTCGTTTTACAATAGTAGGCCGTAAGAAGAAAAACTCAAATTGAAAAAAAAGTTTTAAGTGATGCAAAGCAAACGTCTCTTAATTTTTATATAAATAAATTCTTAATTCTTTATTAAAAAAACAAAGAATTGCAACAGATTTCAACAGAAAAACCACGTTGGCCGGTTTTAAGACAAGGCTTGAACTAATTTATATTAGGCGTTTTCTTGAGCGGCTTTCTAACCACTAATCCAGAGAAGTCAACAGTTGTGAACGCATTTTTTAGACTTCAGTACACACACCTAAACTCGACGACTTATGCTATGCAAAATATAAAAATCTCATACCAAGAATTTATATTTATAATCTTCATCGTAAATAAACATTTTGATTGTTTTTTAAAAAATTTAAAATTTTAAATTTAGATTTTCAATGGAAACCAGTCATTGTGTTTGCAAATCCGCCCCAAACATGTGCAGATAATAGCAAGTCTTCTGGAAAAAACGAGTTCATCAGCTGTTATCAGACTATTTTGTTCAATAATCATGGTCGGGGATATGCCGCTAAAACGCAATCAGACATTGGTGGTTAAAGCTTTGTTACAGCAACGGCAAACAGTGGCTTGTGTTGTGGACACAGACTTTGAAGCTAAGTTGCAGATCTTGCAGCTTGATGAAAGTAAAAGTGATGAAAACCTGTTTCAGAAAAGATATTTTTGTGCTGTGGTTCAGCTATTAGCGTTGTGTGCCAGTGGCGAAAATCGAACTGTTGAATCATTGTGTCAATGCATGTTTAGTGTTGATGAGCTTCTTGAGCTGATGGTAATTTCTGACCTTTGTGGAGGGGTGCGTAAAGCGTTTGTTCAGTTTTTGCTACTTGTTTTTCTAAACTCAAATTCTAATATTGCTGAAACCGATTTAAATAAATTTGGTCATCATTCAAACGTTTGGAAATATTTTTCGATTCTAGCAGCTGAGTTAGCCATAGCAACATCCATGGCACTGGAAAACACAAAAGAAGTCATGCATATGCTAAAAAGACAGCCAGAACGAATTCATGAATCGGCTTCAAATAAACCCACTGAAATGAAGGAGCTTTTTCACTATATTTTTGATGCGGCATTACCTTTTGTATCAATTTTCTTTAAGCAGTACTACATAAAAGGTGTAGATGAAATACCTACTCAGGAAGAGCGCGAGTTAGGTCAAAATTTAGGTGTACAAATGGAATCCTTTGCCAGAGCTATATATCCATGCATTACTGAAGGAAAAGCTATGAAAACACTAGTACAGTGCATGCGACAGGTTAAGAATGCTACTGGTTGTAAAGTTCACTTGCCTTCTGAATACAAAAAAGGTCTAGCCATAAGTGCAAATAATCCAATACAGAACTACATGAATTACTATTCCACCGAAATTCAGCTTAATGAACAACTAAATACGTTTTCCAGTAATATTAAAATAACTTATGAAGGTATAAACACAATTAAACATCAACTTTCTTACAATAAATCAAATGTCAATGACACAGTTTTAGAGGACTCTGAATATACAGATATTGACAGTGATGAAGTTTTACCTTTGGGAAAAGAATTTCAAGATTTAATTTTGTGTTTTACAGATCCATCTGCAAGTGATATGAAAACGAAATATAAAAATCTAAACAAACTTCTACATCAACTAAAAAATTCTATAAATCAAAATTGGAAAAAATCAGAAAGGAAACAGTTAGAACAAGAAGCTTTAGATGTAAAATGTTTGCAGATTTTGAGAGCAACAATTCACAATGAAATTGTTAAATTACCTGTAAAAAGAACTTTAAATAAACGCTACTATGACGAGCAAATAACGTTTATTAATAATTTACAATATGAATTTGTCGAAATGAAGGCTGTTGATATTGTTCTACCCCACTTGTCTACACAAGGTGATCTCGTGCCAAAAGAAGCGTTGTCTTTTCTTGGAGTATTACTTTTTGGTGGAAATGTTACTGTTCAGGAAAGTTTTTACAACTATTTTCTAAGCACTAAAGAGGAATCTTTTTTTCATGTCATACAAAGTAAAATGCAGCTTTCATCTAATGCAATAAAAGAAAGAAGAATGTTACGTGCTCAACATAAAAACTTGATATCAGATCACGAAGCCTATATAAGAAACCTATTAAGCAGAAAATCTAGCATTAAAAGTAATGAGGCAAAATCGGCTAAATCACCAAGCATTACAAAAAAGGCTGTAGGTTTTTTAGCTGCAGCTATAGGCAACAAAATTGATGATGGCACAAAATCAAACAAAATACTTCCAAGCAGTGTTGAATTGGAATCATCTATAAGTGCAGGTTTGGAGGCTGTAAAAGATAATGCTATTTTAATAACAACTGATGTAATTAAAGAAGATTTTGATAATAACAACAGCAACTTCATTATGAAAACTCAGTTTACTGAGCAAATTGAAAGCCTTTTGGAATACAAAGATGTTGGGTATTTTGAACTAGTATTAAAAATGCTTGGCCAAATGTGTGATGGACAAAATACAAAACTTCAGGATTATTTAAGAGAGCAGCGTGACAATATTAAATCTATAAATTTGGTGGCTGAATTAGCAAAGTTTTTGCAACTGCTGTATGCAAATATAAATATTGATAATATTGGGCTTACTACAGAATTATTCAATACACTAAACGAGGTGGCTCAAGGAAATGATATGAATCAAATGATCTTATTTAATCAAAAAGTAGTGGATTATGTTAATTTTATATTGAGAAAAGGTGAAGTTCCAGGATCTAATTTTGAAGAATTATATGGATTAAAAAAAGCTATTGGGCTATTACTAAAATCCTTAGTGGAAGAAAATTCTACGAGTGGCCATACATATACTATTATGGAGTCCATAAATAAAGACGATATACAAAAAACTATGATAGACGCTTATAAGCAGATTTCAGATCATTCAAACTCCCAGAGAAATAAAATCAAATCATTAGTAACCATTGTTGGATTTACTTTCTTTCACATTTTAAACCGTATTTTGGATGTAGATAATATCTCAAGAGGAAATGAAAAATACGTCAAGAATTGCCCCGCTTGGAACTATTTCAAGGAAAATACAATGTCAATCGAAGTTTTGAAAAACAACAATTTGCAAAGGGTTTACTTCCAAGTAAAAGAAAAAAATATAATTAGAAAGTGGATCAAAGAAAAACTTTTGTGGGATATTGACCGAAGCTCCGCATCAAATAAACTTCAGGTAAAATTTTCTTATGAAAAATATGTTTGTAGATTTTTTAGAATACTTGTTTTTATTTAATAGATGCAACAAAAGTCCCACCTGCAAACAAACCCCACGGCGCCGTCCCAACTATAATTAAAAAATGCGTGTTTAATTTTGGCGCTTTGGCAGTTTTTTGTCCCAAAAAAAACTTGAAGAAAGTTTAATTAATGAGTGTGAAACAGTTTTGCTTGCAGTTAAAATATTGGATGGTCAGAAAATTGTTTACACATTTGTTTTTGAAATCATTATGTTGATTATCAATTTGATAGTGAGCACTTAATTATTAAAAGGCAGCTACAAAAGTTACACAATTTCGATATACTTCAATATGTTTCCATATTTATATGGCAAAAATACTATTGTAGGAGAAATATTGATTTCTTATATGAACTATACAATAATACGAAGAATAAAACAAGTATAAATTACAAAAAAAACAGAAAAGGGCAATTTCACTCTAGAGTTTGCTTATTCAATAGCAATTGCAAACGTTCTGCGTGCAGCAATTATTTAAAAATAAATTACAACTGACTAACGACTAAAAACTTTACGAAAGACAAATTCTCTCAGGGTGAAAACAGCAGGGTAGTAAAGTAACCACTCGTTCTTCGAGAAAATATCACGTGTAAAAAAACACCTGACGCAACTTATAAATAATTGGTTACATCATCCCTGCCAAGTTTTTTTATTATTTTTATTCTCGCGCATTTATTCTTCTTTTCTTCCTAACGGCTAGCGGTTACGCCCTTAATTTCAGCCTGAAGGATTTTATTTTAACTATTGTGATGGGAAGTTTGTGTTCCGGGTTCCGGATGTTTCGGGTAAAATTTGGAATTCCGGTGCGGTTTCTGTTCTGGACTTTTTGAAAATTTCAATTCCGGTTCTGATTCTGATTCCGGTGTAAGGTATTGAGAACCACTGTGAAATTTTATCACTTTAAAAACCAACAAAACGAATTCAAAAAAAGCTAATAACTATCCAGAAAATGTGTTAAATATATCAAACAGCGTTATTAAATTTTAAAACTATTAAAATAATTTTAAAATTTTAAAATATTTAATTTTAGGATTTTATGAGATGGTCTAAAGACATTCGTAGAGACTTAAGCTACCAAAGAAAAGTAAATTCCTTTTTCGTGACACGACTTTTGGTCAGAGGATGGCGATATATAAATCTTCTGGTTTTATTTTTGACTTTCGCCATTAATTTGTGTGTCTTAGGATCATGGCTAGCACCTGAAAAACATGATAGCAACTACACATACTCAGTCAATGCAGGTAATTTAGTCACCAAATCTTAAATTTATACATATATTGAATATTTAAGCTTATGAAATATGTCATAGACTATAATAATAGTGATCTTTCTCGGAGCTCTGCCCTGTATTAAATTATTTTGATTAATAATCTAAGAGTAATGCCATTTATTTATTTATTTATATTTCGCAAAACGCAAGAACACCCGAGGCATAATTTAACATGCAATGACATGGGTATCCTTTTAGTTAAACCTTATGGATTTTAGAGAAAAAAAGATACCCTCCTTACAAAAAATTTATATTGTTAGTAGTATGTTTCTGGGTATCATTAATCAATCATCACTATCTTTGTGTTTAAGCTATACAATTACTTGTTTTGTCATTAGCAGTTCATTTAAACACAATAGTGCTTTTTGTTTTTGCAACCATGAATACCAAATTTGATTATTTTTAAAATTTTTAAAACTATAAATTATTTTTCAAAACTTATTAAAAACAATAAAAATAATCTTAATATTAAGTCATCAGAAATTTAAACTATATATTTGTTAGCTTGAATAAGTTTAAAAACAAACGTTTAAAGGGCCGATGATTGGTAAATATTTGTAAAAACTTTTGTGTTGATTAAGCACATATTTAAAAAAACATAGCTGCAAATAATATCCAAAAAACTAAAAAATCATTTTTTATATATAAATTTTACGAAAACTTTATTATTAAATTTTCTTTATTGCATTACTGTAATAGACAACCATAAATGGCCTCAATGATCAATTTATTAAAACATTATAGGTAACTGGAAGCCTAAATACAGTCAAACTATGGAACATGTGTTTTTGGGATTGGGTATTACTCATAATATTGTCTCATTTTTGCTACTGTGCAGCTACATGTTAGCTCAAAAACCAACCTTGCCCAGATTATGGTGGAAAAAAAGAAGTTTAAATCCTGAAAAAACACGCAATTCATATCTTCAAGTGAATTTTTTCAGTCCACGAACATTATATTATGTGGTATGAATTTATTTGATTTTCAAAATGGTTTAATGGAAATCTATTGCAAATTGAGTTTGTTGCAAATGAGCCAGAATTCGTATAAAATATAAGTGTCTGTGACTTATTTTATACTTTTTTATTTATCTCAGTTTTAAAAAAATGTCACGTCAGGAATTTAAGGACCCTCAAAATGTCATATAGTATTCGTGATCACGTCATATATGTTTTGCCTGTGGGAATGGTTGTGGGAGGAGCTAATAGAATCACTTTTAGCCAATTAGTGCTTGTGAAAAATTAATCTCCAATGGATAAAAGATCTCTTTTTTTCATAAGCACTAATTGGCTACAGGTGATTCTATAACGTCATAACTCTGTAAAGAATAATAACACTGAAAAATTTTCGTTTAAATGGGAGAGTTTGGACTATCGTGTTTTTTTTTGTTTGGGATTTATTTTGAAATTTATTTTGCACCTATGCATTATGTATGAGTTTTACTTCGCAAACTAATTTGTCAAACAATTTAAGGACCCTCAAAATTTCATATAGCATTCGTGATCACGTCATATATGTTTTGCCTGTGGGAATGGTTGTGGGAGGAGCTAATAGACTCATTTTTAGCCAATTAGTAATGAGGGAAAAATTAAACTCCAATAGATGAAAGATTTCCTTTTTTCATGAGTACTAATTGGCTAAAAGTGATCCTAGAACGTTATAACTCTGTAAAGAATATATTAACACTAAACAATTTCCGTTAAATGGGAGGGTTCTGACTATCGTGGTATTATTTTTGGTATATACAAAAAGAAAGAAAGCTTTTATTCCCGTAACCAAAGCTCTTGAAACTGTCTCCGGTAGATTTGTTACAGGTAAGAGACAATAAAAAAGTATTGAAAGTAAAGGGTTGGTAAATTTAAAATGAAAGTAGGTATGGAGAGTCACGACCGTTAATTTGGTGTATACAAAAGTTTTGAGAAGATTAAAAAATGATTTGCATATGATGTTCGTTAACGAAAAAAACACGATCATAGTACACAAAAATAACATAAACATAATTTAAAAAAAAAATTAAAAAATAAAAACAAAATAAAATAAAAATAAAAATAATTTAAAAAAAGCTCGTTATGCAATTTTTTCCTTATTTTTCCGGTTTCATACAAATTATTTTCAATTCTTCTCGAGACCTTTAGGTACATTAAATTAACCGTCGTGATTCTCCATCTGGTTCATACTTATGACATAACGTCCTTTAGTCAAAGTCCAAAGGACAGTTTTAGAAAAGCCAAAACGTCCTTTGGACTTTTTCCTTTGAACGAAGTATGAATGCTGCTTGAGGCATGGAGGAAATACCATAATTTGTGATTGACGCAGGTACATAGGAGCTGAATTTTAAAATAAAGCGTATCGTCATTATCGTGTAAAGGCTTTCTTGTTTAAATAATTGAATTTTATCAACAAAAAACTTATTGTTCTTTAATTTTGTGACAAATGTTGCGTTTTCATAATATTTAGTTTTGTATACAATTTTAGATTTTTCTTGCTATTTCCATCTTGGGAACAGTATTTTCTACATCTTTATTTGCATTCCACTTGTTACATATTGCTTCCAATAACCAGTTATTATCAAGAGTTATAAAAGCTGTGACATTAAATGGTAATTTATTTTTCAGAATCAACTGTATTTAAAGAAACTAAAATATTGGATTAGGAATTAACATATACTATTAATAATTAATTAAATAAATTCAGGTTATGAATAACATATTTTTATTTATTTATTTCATAATTGCATTTTAATAAATAAAAATTTAACGGAATTTTTATATCTTGCTCCATTTCGTTTGAAAAGAATCATAATTCATCTATATAGGCTAAGCTTTTTAGAAATTAGCATTGTAGTTTGAAAAAAATACAATAAGAACACAAAAGGATTTATTAGATTTTTAGTATAGAAATACCAAACCTAGTAAAATATTGGGTTTGCGGTCCCGTCGCGAAGTCAAAATTTGTCATGACATGTCCCGAGCAGAAATAAAGGTAGTTTTCAGACGCGTTGGGCATAAGCGTATGGACGAATAAGCGTTATGGCGACGAGGTTCATAAGAAAGGAAAAATTAGAGGTTTTCCCTGGCTCATTTGTTTACATAAGAAATACCCCACACATAGAAATATGCGCGGGTCCACCTGTAATTAACCCGTCCAGCTGGCTGAATTTCAGAAGCAGGACGAACTTATTAAGTTTGGATTAACATTGATAGATTTATAAAATTCACGCAGTTTTACGAAAATCGCTGCACTAATTAAATAAATAAAAAAATTTTAAAACACGATAAGGTTTTTTCTGTTTTACTTTATGAGTATTTGATTTAAAGATCTTCATAACGTTTAAAGTGACTTGTTTTAACAAAACATGTTTTATTAGCATAATTTACATACAATATACATGTTAATAGCTTTGTATATGATGGCGTACGATAAAGTATGATTTTTTTCTCACAGCGGCTACAGATTTCAACACATGTTTTATTTTCACAATTAATTATCATTAACTATATTATGCAAATAACTGAAAATCGATTTTACATGTTTTTATGCTCAAAAATTCACTGCAATAGATTTGTGGAGTGCAAAATCGATTTTTAAAGACTTTTAAAAGGGATTTTTAGAAATAAAAATATTAATAATATCATCAGTAATCACGATATGGGTTAAATATTATAAAACAAGTATGTAATTTAAATGTTTATATATAACGTGGAAGGAGGCACGTTTTCCTCATTTTCTAGAGTTTCGAAATTGGGAGTAGAATCATCACCGCCTGGTGCTGTGGTGTCACTGTTCTCAGCAGTGTGGCATTTAAGTTTTTCCGGCTGTTTCGGGATTTTTTTAAGACATTTCGTTTCATTATCGTAAACGAAACTTCTGCCCGCGCGGTATTCGCATTCAATCTGACGGCGCACAGAATCAATACTTTTTGTGCACTTTTTCCACGATTGTTCAGTCAGGGAAGGATACCTATCCAGGGTTTTTTTCGTCAAAAAAGGGTATCAGACCCCTTAAAGACGCCTAATTCGCAAAATTTTTAGTTGCTGCATTCTTAAAAGTTTTTGAATTTACAGTAAAACTGTATTTAAACAGCCATAGGCAGTTAATTTTCTAATTTTACGCATTGGAAAAACTAACAGTCGGTCTCCGAAATTAAGGCCTGGCTGATTTTAAGTCAGTTACCCTAATACATTGTTTTTTACTAAACTTTCCTTTTATGTATTTTGTAAAGTTAAAAATTTACTTCGATGAAAAATAAAATAAAAATAAAAATGCGTAAAACATAAAAATTATACGCATTAAAGAAGCTTGAAAGTTGGCAGTAAAGTGATTCCCAAATCAAATATTTAGCCGTTATGCTAAATCTGAGACGTCAGTGACACAAAAAAACCCTGGTACCTGTTGTTCACCGTGAATTTTACCCATGCCGTTTTGCGTTTGTTTAGTGGAAGCTTGTGTGCCCCACTTGCGTTCCTGCCCAGTAATTCATTAACGTCTTTAAATACGGCTCAAAACAATCTATACCAAAGATTTTGCAAGGAATGTTTTAAATTCTTCATGTAGCAAAAGCCTTATAACGCATATGCCCGCCCCGGCGCGCATATGTGCTTAAGCAAACAGAGGAGGGAGGCGGCGGGCTATAGCCGAAATGCAAAGTTCTTATTTGGGGCTGTTTCCCTTCATGCCGATATTTATAACGCTTATTCGCGAGAAAGCCGGCATAACGGCTATTGCCTGCGTCTGAAAAATGACCTTTATTTCTGCCCGGGACTGTAGATTAGCTTTATGCAATTTTCTCAAAATTGCATAAAGCTAAATATAGCCTAAAATGTCATTAAAATAACTAAAAAATATAAAGAAACAATTAAATGAAAACTGAAAGCTTTAAAGAGCCGATCTTTCTTGGCTTTAAATGACCAGATCTTTGAAGTATGATATTAAAGGGACAAAGATCATCTAAGGCTGAAAATATACCATTAATAAGGTTGATGATCTAACACTAATTTGCAATGATTTCACAGGATAATGCAACTGGTCACTAAATTAAGTTGAATTTAGAAGTTTTTCACGGTGTGGCTTCTCTCAAAATGCGGTTGCAATCATTATGTAGCGTCATGATTATACTCTTTTGAGAAGAGACTTAATTGTTTTTTTTTATTTTACATAAATGCAGTAAGATTTACATAATACACAGAAATGTAACAATGTATATCAATTTTAGCGCAATTTATTTTTTACTGGTCATTCTCGTTGCCACAGTTTATTTTACGCCATAAATACGGAGTAAAGACGCTCTAAAAGTTCGAAAATTATTTTTACGTGCGCCAAAAATTGACTTATTTAAATTAACAGATTTTTACCCTAAATATTATTATTACTTCACATTTTAAACTCACATCCGGTGCACAATAAATTATGTTAGAAAAAAACTGATAAAATTTATTGTTTTTTTTAGGAAAATCGTTGTTATGGGTCGCCTTTATGGGTCTCATTATAATTTATATATTTGCTTTAATTGGATTCACTTTTCTGCGAGATGTTTTCCATGACAACAGCTTATTTTGCAACTCCATGATAGAGTGTTTTTCCACAATGATTAGGGAGGGATTGATGTACGGATTAACTGAAGTAAGTAGTTTTAAATCGATTGATTTTTAATCATCAATTGTTTGAAAAACAATTAGTAGATATTTTTAGACTAAATTTTTCAACTGATATTAAAAATGGAAAAAAATTATACCAAATATTTTCTTTCCCTTTTCTTTTCATTTCCCTTTCTCTCTCACTATGAGAACGCTCTTTCACTGAATTACTCAAGCCACGATAATAGAATTGAAAAGTCGGGTTTCGGAGCAAAATCTACAGAAATAATTGACAAAGAATAAAATACAAAATTAACCCGTTGATGGTCTTTTCCCTGTTACAACCGTGAAGCCTTCGTATGACAAAGGTGAAAATTTCGTCTCACGGTGGTGGTATTTTCGTATTACCAATGTCTTACGTAAATCTACCGTGATAAACCCTACGTGTAACCTAGCTTGTACTTAGGTCATACATAATTTTTTGTACGTGATTAATGTTCAGTGAGCGAGCAAATTGAAATCGTTAAAGCTGTACGGTATCAATATGCAAAACTTTGCAATATGAAATATCCTACGTAATACATTGTATCCCTGAATAAAATCTGCATATTGCTACGGTACAGCTTTAACCATTCAATCTTCTCGCTCAATGGGCTCTCGCTAATCACGCACAAAAATTATGTCTGACCTAAGTACGGCCTCGGTCATACGAAGATTTCACGGTTGTAACAGAAGAAAAGGCAATCACGGAAACGGGTTAAAATTCGCTACCAAAGTTTGCAATTAAACGGAGTTCTCATTCTTTTTGCTATAATATTAAATTGTGTTATGAGCAAAGACGGCGGTCGCAAAAAATATACAGCGCGATGCTGTTCAATTACGCGTTAAAAACAATGAATTTAGCAAACTATTACCGTGGCTTGGGTAGTTCATTTGCAGGGGGTTACCAGTTCAGTGAGCGAAAGATTTAGCAAGGGAAAGGTCGCTGGTTCGAGTCCATGTGCAAGCCACAATTTTTCAATTTAATTGGGAAATCAAGTCTTGGAGAAAATCTACAGTAAAATACGCATTCTACTGTATAAATTATTATTGCCATACCGGATTGAATTTATAATTTATAATTTCCAAAAAAAGAATATGTTTATAGAAAAAAAGCACTTAAACTTAACAAAATTAAACAACTGTCAAAAACAAAACTTTTTTCCTACGCAAGATATTTTCATTTCTTTTTATGCATGTAATTCAATATTTCATCACTACGCCTGTATAATTTTGAGAAAAAACAAGGAGCAAATTTGATGAAAGATAGTATAAAATTATAATTTACAAATAATATAATCGTCAATCAATTACAGAGATTTGAAATATCAGAGAGTAGCCCCAATTTCACGTTTCAATTTTATACTGCTAAACTGGTGTTCGATGTGGCATTTTTTATTCTCATTACAACTATCGGCTTAAACATCATATTTGGTATTATTGTTGACACATTTTCTGAGCTCAGAGATAGCAAGGTAAAATTTATTTAAATTAGACAGAAATTTTAAAATGTTTACTTCTTTAAATAAAAAACAACTTATATACTTAAGAAATTGGTTTAGAATATATTGTAAATTAACGTAGGGTAAGGTAAAATTGTCGGTGCTACAGTTGTCGCCTGTCTGTTTGTAACCGCCGGTGGTTTGGGGACTTTAGAGCTGAGAGACTTTAGAGCCGGACCTGAGGACTTTAGAGCCGCAGCAGGGACTTTAGAGCCGAAACGAAAAATGCGCTTGCAAACATAAGTAAAACAATATACAAGTAATATTAAAACATTTACATAACAAATGGAGCTAATTATGCAATGCGGTAATCATTATGCGGGATAAACATCCTTCCGGTTTTCTATTGTATACACAGAAGATGACAAGAATAAGGATTTGGCGGGAGAATAGTGGCGCCGTCTGGTAGTCTGGCTTCCAGACATTTTTTGTCGCCAAAGTGAGTGAGTCTAGTGAAAAAACCTTAGAAAGATTTCTAGCTTAGAAAGAAATTTTTTTTAAGTCTAAGCCTAAGCAAAACTCAAGCCTAAGCCTAAGCAAAACCTAAGCCTAAGCAAAACCTAAGCCTGAACCTAAGCCTAAGCAAAAGACTGAGCCTAAGCAAAAGCCTAAACCTAAGCGACACCTAAACCTAAGCCTAAACAGCAAAACCTGAGAGGTGAATAAAGTTAGCCTCTCGAGCCAGGTTTTTAAGAGTTCGGCTCTAAAGTCCCTTATTTTTTTATGAATTTTATGAACACAAAACTTACGTTACGGCTCCAAAGTCCCTCCAATACGGCTCTAAAGTCCCACACTGCGGCTCTAAAGTCCCTCGGCACTAAAGTCCCCTCGCTCCACCTCTAAAGTCCCGTTACCCCGCCAGTAAAAGATTTTTTTAATTTTAACTCGCAGACCACCCGAGTTATTATTTTAAATTAGTTTTTGAGGAAAGTCAAATTAAGAAATTTTTCCTTTTCCAAATAGGATAGTTAATAGTTTTACTTTACAATAATTTTACTTTTGTCACAAGTAACCGCTGGTGAATCATGAATTTATTTTAGAAGTTTTTTAATCTGACTTAAATAAGAGCTCTTCTGGAGCCTTTAGAGTCATTTTAAACAACTACGTTAGCATTTTTGTTGAAATTAATGGTTTATGTTGGCGGAAATAAAGTTGCGAATTCAATTATGTTGAACCAAAATAAATGAAATGATGATGAAATTAGACCTAAATTATAAGGGTTTTTAAGTAATGCCTAGTATGAACAAAACTATATAATATAACAAAAAAGGCACAACTCATATTTAAAAAGTAAGAAAGCGTATGCCTTTATAATGGCACATTTTCATAATAAGCCATTATAATAACACTCCTATAATAATGGCATATTTGTCATTTTAATTCTTGCTAAATTGTGTGGAGAGTGTGCTATTATGATGTAATGATATAATCTAATTTTATCCCAAACTGAAATTGATAAATTGAAGAAATATTGACTTAACAAAACGCATTGAGCAATACGTAACTGAACGAAGAACGTCACA